>RPOG01004084.1:32165-39665 GCA_008086565.1 Thalassoma bifasciatum | reverse complement strand
GAATTTTGTTGCTAAATCCATCTCTGTAATCAGAATTAAAAGTCTCCACAAACAGGACGATAGGAACCAAACAGTTCCTCTGTTTGCTTATTACATGCTGCAAACATGAACTGTATGTAGTTGGTTCTAATGGCGCTTTTCCACTATGCAATTCCAGCTCTACTCTACTCGTCTCTACTCGGTTTGGTTATCTTTTCCTCTAGCCCGACTACTGACTCACGGTGGGCGTGGATCTTATAACACAGCTGCGCTAAAGTGCTGCGCAGAAGTGCGTGCATGTTCATCTATAACGCCACACAAACATAATTTTGTACTAACATATGTGCCACCGTGGTCTGTAAAGAAAAAAAAAAGCTTTCAAAAGATTTCATTAAAGTAATACAGCAGCTCAATGTCGGTCGTCATGACAACGGAGGTAAACGACAGCCTCATGCTGCTGCACGCGGAGGAAAACGAAGGAGCTGCTAGGACTGTAGTTGAGAAGGGACCTAGGTCACTCTAGTGAAATTAAAAACTAAAAACCCGGACCATATCGTCTCTAAAAAACAACTAGTTAGTAAGAAGAAACTTGACCAAAAAGGAAAAACCAAGGGACACCTAATTACCTGACTAACCACGAATTTCTGAGAGGTGGCAGACAGATCGCTCCTGCACCGACCAACTTTCATTTAATTTAAAAGACTCTTTAAACCGAACTATCTTTGCTGTTAACTTCTTTTTGGTTTAAAAAGGATTTTTAACTTATTTAGGAATCATGAAGGAGCATTTTAGGGCTGTATTTTGTCTTGTAAGTCAGACCAAGACACGGCAGTCCAAATTTACAGTAATTTTTGGGCAGCGACTGAATAAGGAAACGGAGAACATTCACTAAACAAGTCTCAGTCTTCGACGTCTCTGCTGTAAGAGACTGGTTACTCACTGGCCGTCTGGCAGCACGTCACCTTTTAGTATCAGCTTTACTCTCTTAGAACCAGGGTAGAGTAGGTGCTAAAAACTGGCGTCTGACGCGTAGTACCGCGCTAGTGGAAACGCAACACAAACCGAGTAGAGACGAGTAGAGTAGGGCTAAGACGGGTCAGTGGAAAAGGGTCATTAGATTTCCTTAAACTGTTGAGACCACACCACAGAATCCTGATAATAAGAGACATGGTTACAGTTCAACTTTTGACCTTTACTCCTTAAGTGTTGTTACCCATTTATATGCTCCTCCTTTTCACTATAAGCTCTTCAGACTTGATGAATGCTTTATGACAGGCATCTACAGACACTTAAAGGGTTGTTCCCACACCGGGAGTCGAACCCGGGCCGCCTGGGTGAAAACCAGGAATCCTAACCGCTAGACCATGTGGGACATGTCCTCATGAGAATTACCTGTAAACTTTTGGTGAAATGAAGATTAGACTGAACACATCAGACTGAATCTTTAGTTCTTGCTGCAGGCAAAGTCTCTGAACCACTTTTTAAAAACTCCGCTGTCTCGTCTGGTTTGGATCCACAGTCTCCCTCAAAGACACCCCACCCTCCCTCCAGTCTCTGTTACCTGACTCAACCTTTCTCTGACATTTCCCTCTCTCTCCAGACAACACCGCCTGGATCCTGACTCGACGAGGAGGTTGGTCCCAGCAGGACCAGACCATCTTCTACCTGCCCATCTTCATCTCTGACGGCGAGCAGCCGGTGCAGAGCAGCACCAGCACGCTGACCATCCGAGTGTGCAGCTGCGACCAGGAGGGAGAAATCATGTCCTGTAACCCAGAGGCGTACAGCCTGCCAGCCAGCCTCAGCAGAGGGGCGCTCATCGCCATCCTGGCCTGTATCTTCGTCCTGTTGGGTGAGAAACAATCCTCTATTTTCACTTCACTGTAAAAAAAAAACACTCAAGTTGCTTTACAGAGTTTAAAGGTGCTGTACTGTACTTTTGAAAACAGATGAAAGTCATTTAATGCAGAAGTCTGATGTCACAAAGTCATGATTGTGGCTGTTTTTTCCCAAAAAAAACACTGGAATCATGAATTTAAGCCTGAAGAAAATCCCTGTTGTTTCAGCGTCTGCATTTGAATATGAACTGAGGTCAAGCTCCCCCCGCCTCTTTCAGGAAGGAACTTTCAGGAACTTTTATGCTGATTCGACTGAGAGAGCAACTCTCATGCTTCGCTCTATTTACTGACTTTTTGTTTCGAAAAACACAGGAAAATCGACAGCATGTGCAAAGTTGATCCACAAACAGTGCAGACGTAAACTGTGTCTCATATGAGCAAAAACAGCAGGATCCAAATAGAGTCTCCTTCATGAATGTTCATCTTTGTAGAGCTGGCAGACTGAGCACATTATAGAAGGTGAACTAAGACAGAATTAAAGCAAGATCACGGCTTTTTTGTTACTTCCTCCTTGTGCTGATATAAAGACATCTGTGTTGAATTCCTGAGACAATGTAACAGTGATGGTGAACAATCAAAGCAGTTACATCTGCGCGATTAAGTCCAAGATCAAAGTGAGTCTTGACTCCTGAAGTGTCATTTTTATCACAACAACACAGAAGAGTGGCTGATTTCTGCTGCAGCTGATATCTAGAGCACACGAGGAGGTTTATCCATGTATTTGATATTGACTGTGGAGTTCAGCTTGATTTCTAAACAGCTGCTTAAGGAGAGATATTCAGAAAAAGGGAGCTAGTGAAGAGAGGAGAAGATGGATTTTTTTTAAATTAGAGAATGTAGAAGACCCATATTTTTGTAAGTAACTCACATAAAAGTGGATTTTGCATAATAGGGCACCTTAAAAGCAGAGTGCAAGGTTTAACAGTCAGCTGAGTTTGTGCAAATATTAGGTTACAAGGTTCATTTGTCATCATAGTTTTTGCGGTGCCATTAGGAGTCTTTTATGACAGGCAACTACGTACCCTTAAAGATTGTTCCCACACCAGTCGAACCATGTGGGACATGTCCTTGTAAGAATTACCTGGAAGAAAATTGGAAAAAAATGTCAGTGTTTTGAGCACAGACATAAGACTTGGAGGAAGAATATGGCCCAATTCCTTTCTTAACCCTTAATCTTAGTAGCGGAGTTTTGGTTCACAATTCCAGATAGAACACTGAATCTTTACCCTGTGGGGAATTTACGTTTACTTTAACAACACCTGACAGACAGTCAATAAGGAAGCCAATCGCAATAGTTTTTTTATAGACATATTTATTGTGTTGGTGCCTGTATAAGTCGACAGTGTCGTTTGGTATCAAATAACTTTCCAAAACACCAGCTAGAACTATCGTTACATAACTCTGCGGCTACAGGAGATGACATCAGCCCGGTCATCTTATACCATTATCGGCACAAGCATGTTATATAGGCTGTTATCTTGATAAACAATTACATTACCACGGAGAAAAATGACCATTTTGTAACATTAACTAACTTAAACGACAGCAACATGGCTTGTCTGCACCGGACGCTATTGACAAAAGATCGTAAAATAAAAATAAATGTTATGCAACAACGTGGTAAATAATCCATAAAATGGGTCTAAACTAAGATAATACAATGGTTTTCGTAATATTTATATCTCCATTAACAAAGAAAATACTTAATTTGTAGCTCGCCTTCTCTGCCGCTTTGGACGCCATGTTTATTTACTGAAAACACGCAATGCATTCTGGGTGTCCCTTAGTCCCAAGGGTGGTGTCGGAGAATCTCAGTATTGAGGGAGATACAGCCTCAAACTTAACCCTCAACCTTAACATTCTGAGAATCGGGACAGCACTTACACTTCGCGGGAGCATTTTGAGATTGAGGGTTAAGACAGGAATTGGAATTCACCCTAAGTATAATGTTACAAAAATCATCTCTGTAATCAGAGTTAAAAGTCTCCACTAACAGCACAATATAAACCTCACAGCTCACCTGAATGTTTGCTACATGCTTGTTTGAGCCTTAGGGCTTACGTAATGTTTACAGTGCTATTATTAGTTTTTAACGACAGGCGTCTACAGAGACTTAAAGAATGTTCCCACACCGGGAGTCGAACCCGGGCCGCCTGGGTGAAAACCAGGAATCCTAACCGCTAGACCATGTGGGACATGTCCTCTCAAGCGACGCCTGTAAGAGACAAATGTCTCTGTTTTCAGCACAGATGTTAAACTTTGGAGGAAAAATAAGTACGTTGCTGCATAATTTCACTGAAATCAGGATTAAAAGTCTGGACAAACAGTCAGATCAGGCTTGAGTGGATGTGTCACCTCTTTGTTGTGCAGCAGAGTGAGTCACTGTCTGCAGGGAGAGATAAACAGAGTCAGTATCAGCCTGCAGGGAGACGCTGCAGAGCAACGAACGCCGGCCAAGACGCAAACACAGACTCATATTTAATCCTCAGCTGATTCTAACAACCCGGAAACATCTGATCCAGACGGTTTCTGCTGTGAAGTGGTTAAAGGACAGGAGACGGTTTGAGTCACTGCATCCTGTTCTCATGAGATTAGCTTTTTACTTCAGAATAAAACAACGAATGGTGAAAATAAAAGAAGATTCAAGTATTTACTTTTCAGTCTCAAAAATGTTCACAGCTCAACCCCGACCCCGTAAACAGGAAGGTCACATGGTGCAGAGTTTGATTTATGGGTCAATGACGTGACGTCCCCTTTTTTTGTGTCACATGTATTTCTTTATTCTATGAAACCTGTGTTATTTGAACACATCTTTAAACTATTAAAATATAACATGTTTTTTTGTGTTTTGGTTCCTCAAACCCCCAAAATGTCAGGTGGTGCAACCGTCCTGACAAGTATCCACAGTAATTAAACTCTAAAAATTGAATGTCAGTTATTGTAAATGGAAATTAAAAATACAGTGGCATTATTTTATGCTTGAACCTTTTTAAATAAAACATTCTTTGCAAATAAAAAGAATTTTAAAGCTGTTGAGAAATTTAAAAAACTTTTGNTCCATGTCAGGTGGTACAACCAATGTAATAATGTGAAATGTTATTTTAACATCAAATTATTTATCTTATTCACAAATAAAAGAAATGAAACACACAAAATGAAAATGTATGAGTCACTACAGACACTTGAGAGATACTTGCCAATAATTTCACACAGAAAAAATAACAGGAACATATAAATATATTTTCATATATTTGGTTGCACCACCTGACATTTTTGGGTGCTCAAATTAAAAATACTAAAAAATAATGAACCTAAAAACTTTGAAATGTTGGTCAACGACTGAAATCTGATAGAAAACATAATTCTTTACTCAGAAATATGTTTTTATCCATTTTCAAAGAACTTTTTAAAAATACGTTTTTAGACCCTCTTTTTGTCATTGACCCAGGTATCAAAGACTCTTAGTATCACTTAAAATTACTTAAAAACCCACTTTTAGGTCATGACCCACCAGTCTGTCCACATTTTTAATATCCTTTAAACATATTTGAGTTTCAAAAATTAAAAAATATTCTTTATATTCTTGTTTATACTGCCCACCCAGTCCCCCAAAATTTCCACACCAAACTTGGATCTTCTCACTGTAACACGACAGAAAAAATTGGAAGGTTTCAAACTCTAAATAAATTAAAAGTGAGTTTTTTAATTTTCTTAAAAATGTCGGTTAAATGTTAAATCTGTTTGTGAAACTGCTCGTCTTTAAGTTTTCAGCGCTGACTCTTTCTAAATCTCTTTTTTCCCTCAGTGATGATCCTCCTCATGCTTTCTCTGCGGACTCACCGAAAGAAGCCGTACCTCTGCGACGAAGAAGAAAACGTCCACGAAAACATCGTACGCTACGACGACGAAGGCGGCGGCGAGGAGGACACGGAAGCCTTCGACATCGCCGCCATGTGGAACCCCCGCGAGGCTCATCACCACCTGAGTAAGATGCGACAGGACATGCTGCCGGAGATCGAGAGCCTGTCGCGTTACGTGCCTCAGGCGTGCGTGATGGGCGGCGGCAGCGGGGACAGTAACGTTCACGGATACGTGTTGGCGAAGCTCCTGGAGGCCGACGTCGACCCGTGCGCTCCGCCGTACGACTCCCTGCAGACCTACGCGTACGAGGGGGAGGGGTCTGTCGCCGAGTCGCTCAGCTCGCTCCAATCAGGAGCCTCGAACACGGACCACGAGTACGACTACCTGAACGACTGGGGGCCTCGCTTTAAAAAGCTCGCCGAGATGTACGGCGTGCTGGAGACAAACAGTCCTCCGATGTGGTAGAACGTCTGAACCTTTTGCCTTTTTAACCAGAAACAAAACGAGACGAGAACAAAACGAGAGACTCAAACTGTGAGCGAGAGAGTCCTGGCGCTCTCATCCATGACTGTTAGCACTTGAATTCCTGCCGAAGCCTCAATTCTCCACGGCGATGGCGGCCCGGGACGCCCGCAGGAGCCGGTTCTTAAATCCCCCCCAGGGACGAGCTTCAGAGCCGGGCCGGATTGGCTCCTCAGCGAGGTCGGCGAAAGGAACGGCTTCAAAGCACACGTTAACTCTCCTGCCTGACCCGCCACTGGCAGCGCCGCTCGCTTCAAAGCGGAAACTGATTTCTGCCAGAAAGAGACGACTTTTCTTTTAGAGGGAGATAAAACTCTACACTTCTCTGAGTCTGAGCTTTTAGACGACTCAGACGCTGACAGAGAGGAGGTCATTGCTGCGAACGGCGTCCTTCTTCGTTCCATCTGTAGCAGGTCTTAATTTATTCCTTTGTTCCACTTTGTGCTGTATTTATATTCTTTTGCTAAATTATTCTGGTTCTTCAAACCAACTGTACTTAAACCTGCAGCTTTGTGAAAAAAATCACTTCTCTGTTGTAACATACATGATGTACCTGCCCTCGTTTTGTCGCTCTGTGTTGTTTTCACGCACAGGAAATGACGTGTAATCCCATGTGGGTTTTTCCAGGTTGATATGTTTATCGTATTCTTGTTTTTGTACCATTTTCAAGCGTTTTGTATCGTAACATTGAAGCAGTTTTGCATTCACAAGAAAAAGAAGGAAGCCATTTTTTGAAATCGAAGACTGGAGCGTTTGGAGCCGCCTTTGAGTTTCTCTGATCCACCACGCGTGCCCAGCCGGCGTCGGACGGCGAGCGAAGCTTGATCTGTCCTTTTAGAGATACGCTGTTGCTTTCTGTGCCACCACACGAATGTGGCTTAATCCTTCAATCCTGTGGACTTCAGAGACATCGATAATCTGCATCAAGTGCCAAATGTAAAAAGGATGAAAAGAGGAAAAAAAAAGAGCGTTTGGATGAAAAAGAGAAAAACCAAAAGACAAAAAAAGGATTTTTCAAACTTGTAAAGAGGCGAAGAGTGAAACAAACATTTTGATAATGATTGAATTTTACTTGAATCCATGTGGTCAGTCATGCTACAGTCTGTGGTATGTGAATGTAGATACTTTTTGTATTCTTGCTAATAAAAATCTGAAAACATTTCTGCTTCTGTCCTCAAACCACCTGAAAGTCGGGAAATTGATTTTTCTCACAGCACTTGTGCAAGAAAAAAAGAGCAGC
>RPOG01004084.1:0-30672 GCA_008086565.1 Thalassoma bifasciatum | reverse complement strand
AGCTTCCCTCAAAGAAGTTCACCGCTTCACTTAGTTTGTTTTTTTCAGCTCTGATTAAAAGTCCACTCTGACGTCGCAGTGAGACAAACCTGAGCTCCTCTCGTAACGGATCCACCTGATTGCTTCCACCGTAAAATGAGTACGAGCGAACGCAACCAAAGAGAATTAATCAATTAAAAACAAGAGGATACACTTAATTACCTACATCAGTCAAAGGGAAAGTGAAGAAAGGGGAGTGAGAAGGAGGAAATCAGAGTGATAATCTACCTCAGGCGATGTTTTCCTCCACGATGAAATCCATTTCCACCGTCACAACAAACAAACAAAGACCCAACTCTGAAATCTCCGGCGTTTGCTCACCTGCTGGGCGGCATTCGACGGTGAAATTGCACCGAAGACGAGCCTCTAATGTCGTCTGGGTTTAAGTTTTTCACATAAATACGTTTGTATCCTGCAGCATGCTGAGCAGAACACTTCAATCACTCACAGGGGATTTCTTTCTAATTAGTCTCTCTTTGTTTTAACATTCAGAGTCCACGAAGGCTTCGCAAATCTTTAGGTTACTGCGTCTTGCATCATGAAACACTGTAAACCCCGACTGGATATTACAGAAACAGTTTTTCACCTTCAGACTAATTCATCATCCCGCAGTTCGATTTTCTGTGACTGTCTTGAAAACTTTGAACAAGTGAAAGACAAAGGATGCTGTTACAATCACAAAAGTGCCAAAAAACTATTTGATCACAAGACTAAACAACATTTTTTGGTCTCACTTCTCTGTCAAACTTTGTCTGATTCTCCCTGTTAGAACTTTAAACTATTAAGCTTTTTCAAGAGATGTGAGCTGTGACTTTTCACATCCCTCACCCTTATATTTTTTGATTTATTCAACTTTGTTCAACAAAAAAATTTCATTGAAATGAATGGAGGGCTTGAGGATTACTGCCTTCAACTGCTTCAACTTTGAGATGCTAAATCTTCAACATACTTTTACATACAGGCTTAATTTTTCCTTTGAAATGTTCACAAATCTTTCAACTATCTCTGAATGGTTCAACTTTTTTGAGACTTCATTGTTCAAGACCGAAGATACCTCACAAAAAAAGTGCTATTGAGTCCACAAACTTCACTCCACAGACATAAATAAGGAACTAGAACATTCCCTGGCTTCTCCTGCTTCTACCAAACGGGATATTTTAGAAAAAGATTGGACCATTTGGTCGCTTATTTGCCAAATGTGAGACAATGTTGTTATTTCTGCTAAGTGTCGTTCTTGACCATGGTCACATTTTTGCCAATAGAGGCGTAAAAACACATCACAGTGTTCATCAGAGTCTTAGGATTTTCACAGTTTAATCTTTTATCTGATAGTTTTTGTTATGGAGGAGATTCAGACCCTTATAACATCAAATCACATCAAAAATCGCAAAAACAATATTTCTACATTGCATTATTATTCAGGCTGAGACAATATACTTTCTCCTTATTTGATTATTTTGCGATTTTTTTAGGTGCTGATTCAATTTAAATTGCAATACCAACGATATTGTAGATTTTTGCGATTTTTGGTTCACTTTTTTAACATCAGGGAAAAGGTTAAATGATTGTGATTTTTCTTTTTTTCATGAGCGAATGTCACGTTACCAGGTCGATAGTGGAAGAAAGCATTTCGCCCTCTGCTGGAGAAAAGCGGTTACTGTTTTTTTTCAGCGCAGCTTATACACAGTAAAGTGGAGCATTTATATTTGAAAAATAAATCGATTTGGACCACAATAAATTAAAATCGTGAGGTAAAAAATCCTGATAGTTATGTGAATCAATTTTTTCTCCCACCCCTGATTATTATATCCTGAAGTGTAAGTTTAAAGGCAAAGTAACATAAAACTATAACTTCTACTTCTACTTACTCTGCTCATACAAAAGTTTACACACTTACTCTACTTCTTTGGCTACTTTTATTTCTGATTTCTTCGTTTTCAGCTTTGTTTAACTACTTTCTGCCTCCAGTTTCAGTATTTCAAAGCATCGCTGAAAGGAAATCCGCTTCAAAGGTTGGCAGCTTTAAAATCTCCAACGAAAGAATCGAACGATGAGCATTAAGGTGAGCTGGTGGAGCTGGAAGCGCGCTCGTTTAGGAGGGTGAAACATAAAAGCAGAAGACAACAGCTTTAATGAGTAGATTCTTCTAAGAATAAAGCTCCAGCTGAGCTCCTGTAATACGCTGATGATGCGGCGCTCTCCCTTAAAGCCGCAAAGACTCCGTCGGCTCCAGCTGATGTTCTGCTGCAGCTTAAACCAGATAATGTGGAAATAACCCCGCGCCGCACTCGTGAGCCGGGCTGAGGAAGAGGACGAAGACGAGAAGACAAATAAGGAGAAAGACGCGAGGGAAGAGAGCGAGACTGGGAGGGCATTAGAGAGAGAAAGAGCGAGTGGGAGGGAGGGAGACGGAGAGAGGGAGATAAGAAGAGGATCAGGGAGAGAAAGCCCGGCAGTGATTTGGTCTGTGTATACGTCTCGCTCCGGAGCTCCACATGTCAAATGGGTTGGACCTGCGCTTGAGAGAGTCCCGGTGCTCAAACAGAAGGAGATGCGGGGAGCTAAAGGTCGTCTCGTTTCACACAAAAAGGTGAGCCGTAATCCCCTACTAAGTCACCCAGACGACGCCAAATGGGAGTCGTCCTAATCTCGACCCTCGGAAGAATAATAGAAGGTGTCAAACTCGAGGCAGCAGACAATCTTTCTCGTCACCTCGAATTCCTCGTACGCTCCAACGGGGCGTCGGACACCCTGTTTCCTATTCCTCTGACATCATCAAAGTATAAGAAGAGAGTTTACATTCTTCACATTTCAGTCTCTAAGTTCGTTTTATAATTTTCTTCACCAACAAAATGTAATTAGTGAAAGAATCGCTCACAACAACGTGGACGTCCTACCTGTTTGGGGTCATTACGTCACATCCTGACGCCCGTACGGACTTATAAGTGAGAGGAAAGGTGGTCTCCTTAGGTCTCAAGTTTGTATAGTTTTCACAACAAAGTAGTTTAATAAGGTTCACCACTTTAAAGAGGACATTTCAGGCAACAAACAGAGTCTGTCGTGTCCGTTCTCATCAATAACAGCAGCTTCACAGTCTTAGAGCATTTCCTCCTCAATGTCAACCTGACAAAACTTTGCATATTTTATTTCCTAAGACTTCTGGCTACAAGACAAACGTGTCCACGTCTCAATACTTAAGATTTTTGATGCCAGGAGAGCCTGATTCATAGAAGAAGTGCTCTCTGCTCGACTGGCAAAAAGCGTTCTTGTTTCTTGGCTATCAGCCTTGACACTCACACATACAGTAACCAATCTTCTTACTGTTCGCACAAAGCTTTCCGTTGCTAAATCGACCGCCAAAAAATTTTTTTTTTTTGCTGTGCATAATCATTTATATCAATGTGAGCAACAGCAGAGGTCCAATCTGTGACCTGGAGCTGTAATTTCAGGATATTTTAGCGAACCTTTCCACAGAGAGAACAAAGTTGACAACAAAGAGGACACTGAGCAGTGATACAGCTGGTTTTGTTTGCGCAAAGTCGTCAGACTAGAAACGACACATCTGCTTGTGTTTGATCATCTGAGACTAAAAACTCTCTAACTCCTACAAAGTTTTACCTAAAAAGCTCAAATTTCACCCAGATGTAGATGAAAAGATGTAGAAGTGATGTGGTGGATGTTTTATGTCTGACATGAAGCATCTTGGAGTTAATGGTGTTCAAAAATTGGTTATAAAAAATGTTTTTCAGCTGCATTTATCCTGATGTGGACTTGAGCCACATATAAAAACAAGATATTTTCCGAAACTAGAGACTTTAATCTTTCAAATGAGGTCTCACTGATTAATTTTGACCTTTTGGTTTACAGTTTAAGCCTTAAAACATAGCATGGTATATAGGTCAGAATTGGGTGGGATGTACGGGGTTAAGACAAATTACCCCCTCAGTGCCTTTCGGATGGCACAGCTCTGGTCCGGAAATGGCCCCGGGAGAAACTGGCGACTGGGCAAATAGGACGGAGGAGGAAAAGGAGGATGTGATTGGGCGTCTGAGAGAGTTTGAAGGGTTTGTTAGGGTTTAATTTATGCTGTAGGATTGGACAAAGTGTAGAGGAGGGCACCGAGGAGGAAAGAGACAAGAGGACAGAAGCTCTATACGCTGACAAATGCTCCTGACAAGAGATTTATAGAGAGGAGTGATGTGAGTGAGGTCACGGCGAGCACAGATCCTGCTCATGTCGCAGGAAGAAAGACTGACAGAGCGACTGAAGAGTTCGGTAACCTAGAGAATAACTTTTACAAAATGATAAAACTCAAAACTGGGATGCAAAAATAGAATCAGAAACTTGTTCTTCTACGGCAAAGACTCTCTCACCAGTGAAATCATCAGCTTTAGTTATCACCTTTTCACATTATGAAGCAAAACGAACACGGTTTCAACCTCCTGCTCACATTTTCTGATCATTACCTTCTGAGAATCTAGTTGAACTTTGTGTGAAAGAGAAGAAGCAACACTGAGGATGTGAAATTGAGGGCGGTTTAAATTTAACCACACTGGAAAAACGAGAGGAAAAAGTCACAAAGTGCAGCTGCTAAATCGATTTAAGAAGTTGCAAAATTCAAGAAGCTACAAATATTGGCAGTCATAACTTCATAGTTTAAAGTGGCATAATGAAGAAAACGAAACCTCTCTACTTTATTTTGAAGATTTGCTCCAAACAAAAACATCCTGAACCTGTGAACTTAAAACTTCAACAACAGAGTCCAATGATGCTGAACTTCCACTGAATCTGTGTCCAGTTTTTTTACCCTCAGTTGTGTTTTTTCAGCCTCTAAAACCTCATGATTGTCTTATTCTGCTTTTTGGAAATACATGCATTGCTGCAGCATCGAGCAAAGAAGTCTAAGAACATATTCTGTTTGGACGTAGTCTCTGTGACGATGGCATTACCCATTTGTTTCTGATACAGACTTTGAAGTCTATTGCCGGGGTCACACTACAGAAGCTTTACTCAAACCAACTCAGTGTTTCCAACAAGAAAGTAGCTATTGGCGATACTAGAAGTCTCTCTAATTTGCATGATCAGGCATTTACATGTAATTAGGGGGAGGAATAACATCTTGGAGGAAACAAAAACTGAGTTGAAAAACAACGTAACTAGCACTACAGCTGAACATTTTGAAACCTAAAGCCCCGTTTCCACCAAGCGGATCAGTTCGGTTCGTCTCGGTACGGCACGCATTTTGTAGCGTTTCCATAGACAAAAACCGGTACGGGTCCCCTTATAAGCGACCCGTACCGCTCCACTTTTCAGTACCCTTCTGTTGGGGTGCCAAGCCGCACCAAACTGGCCCCAGGGGTGGGGCTATAATCACTGCAGTATGTTGATTGGTCAAAAGATCGGTAACTTCCTGTGTGACAGCGGTAATAAAGAACAACACAACTCCGCACGCAGCATTTCCTGAAACAAAAGCCTTGTTTCCACCAGGCAGTCTGGTACGGATCGGTATAGTTTGGTACGGGTCAGATCAGTAAAGCCTGATCCTGTGCGCGTTTCCACAGCCAACTGTACTCTGCTTGATGGGCCCGATGTCGAGAGCCACGTCAGCTACGTAACGCGTGACATCACTGCAGAGCTCTGAGCACTACACAGTCTACCCCGTGAATAAATGCAAGGAAAAAGAAATTTGTGGCATTGTAAACAAAGAGAAAGATGGAGGACATCCAGCAACTCTTCTACTTTGTGATCAGCGTGTGGCTCTTTATTCCATAACGCAGTGAAGCTTTGTTTCAGGACAGGCTGCGTGCGCGGTTGTGTGTCGTTCTTTATTATTGCTGTCACTTGGGAAGTTACTGATCTTTTGACCAATCAACGTACTGCAGTGATTATAGCCCCACCCCTGGGGCCGGTTTAGTGCGGCTTGGCACCCCGACAAAAGGGTACTGAAAAGTGGAGCGGTACAGGTCGCTTATAAGGGGACCCGTCCCTATGGAAACGCTACAAAATGCGTGCCGTACCGAGACGAACCGACCCTATCCGCTTGGTGGAAACGGGGCTAAAGCTTCACTGCGTTATGGAATAAAGAGCCACACGCTGATCACAAAGTAGAAGAGTTGCTGGACGTCCTCCATCTTTCTCTTTGTTTACAATGCGGCTAATTTCTTTTTCGTTGCATTTATTCGCGGGCTACACTGTGTAGCGCTGCAGTGACGTTATGCTGTTACGTAGCTGACGCGGCTCTCGGCATCCGACCCATCAAGCAGAGTACGGTTGGCTGTGGAAACGCGCACAGGATCAGGCTTTACTGATCTGACCCGTACCAAACTGCCTGGTGGAAACGAGGCTTTACAGTCACTAAGACCAGGCCAGATGATCTTTGGGTCAGATCAGATACAAAAGCCTCCTTTTGTTTCTGGAAAACCAGATCATATGACTCTTGATTAAGCTGGTAGTTGAAAACTGACATAACAAGCAAAGGTCAAGATAGACACTCATTATAAATCATAGTCAACACAAAGGAAAATATGAAAAAGCATGACTGTTTCAAAGGCCTGAAAGTCCATATGTATTGTTTTGTGATTTGATATCGAAGAGGAACATTAAAAAACTGGATATCTTTTAACAAAACTACAATTGTCAGAAAGCCTGTTAGTCAGAGGAACGATAGTCAGACAATCAGGAAGCCCATTAGTCAGGAGGTCTGTTAATTTGAAGGCTAGTTAGTCAGAAAGACAGACAGTCCTTTAGTCAGAAAGCCACTTATTCAAAAGGTTAGTCAGAAAATCAGAGGGCTTGTTAGTCAACAAGCTTCCAGTGAAACGGCCTTCTGAGAATAAGGTGGATTGGTCAGAGGATGATATTTTAAAAAGAACTCAGTAGCAAAGTATGAAAACAAACACTTTAAAAGTGTTTTATCAAAGGTTATTTATAGTTCTACCAAGATTTGTAAAGTAACAGCAAAGACATTTACATGCACTTAATCAGTGCTTAAAAAATATCTTATGAGTTTAAAAGCTTGGACATTAATTTGTATCTTTACCATTAAGTGGCTTATTTCACTCTGGTCCTCAGGTTGGAAACCTTTGTTTTCAGTCCACAGTGAACAATTAACCTAAACATGTGAAGGTTAAAAGCCCATTTTCAACCACGTTAGCTCATGAAAAAAAGTCAATTAGCATAATAATCTGTTTAGGACCAATCACTTCACCTGGGAAGGACGATCATGTCGTGCAGTGAACTGGCCATGAGCCAACGTCTGCAGGTTCCTGAGGTTTCTTTGCTTTAAATCAAATCCTGCACAGCATCATCTCTCACACCTCACACGACCGTCCGTCCCCCGAGGCCAAAGTCAAAGCAGCTTCTGTGCATCCTGTCACGCAGTCATGCAAACACCAGCTGTGCACACGCTCAGTACGAGAAAACACACGACAGATGTGGGACTCGCATGTAAAAGAGTGTGAAGGTTCATTAAATCACAACATGGTGCAGAAACTGACAACACAGCATGTTTCATGAATTAATGTTGATATAAGTGAGAATTGAATCTTATACAAACTTCACGTTCAGCAGTAAAGACTCCTGATGAATAATTGAGCAGATTTATCAAAACACATCCACTGAGCTGACATTTCTTTACTGTCCGTCCAATTAGTGCTCAGCAGGATCCTGGGGACGCAAAATCAAAGTCTGGCATTTTTTTAAGGGTCCTGTGTGTGTTTGACATTTTGAAAAATCAATATAAGAGTCTTTAAAGGGGCTGGCTCACACATCTGGAGCTTAAAGGGATAGTTCAGGTTTTAGCAGACGGGTCAGCTCCACCGCAGAGTTTAGCGATTTTAGTGTTTAACTCGAGGCCTCGAAGGCAGAAATTTGAGAGGTCACGTCCGAACGTCGCATCCTCAGGTGGAGCAGACGGTGGAGTTTTGAAGGGCACGCCTCAGGCTCCGTCCCGTCTCTGGGAGAGCGCGGGCTGTCATCATCTGTCCTGGATTACTGTGAGAAAACCGGGCGCAAGCTCGATGTATCACAGGAGCTGCCAGCGTACATCACTCATCGACGCGCTTCACGGAGATCTGAGCGTGTGAGTGAGGAGCAGCTGCGACTGTCTGGTTCTACCTGCCGGCTACTTAATCTACAGAAGAGGAACTGACGGAGGGCGAGACTCCACAATGAAACACGGGGACGGGAAATCAGGCAAACGATCGAGGCTTTAAAACCAGAGAGGCTGAGTTAATGCAGGGGGCGGATTTTATTTTCGTATACTTGTAATTTTCTCTTTCACAAATGTTTGAGCTTTCATTGTATCAGACTTTTCTGCAGTTATTGTAACATGTAACTGTATCTTTTCTCTCTGGATGTCCCTGTTAACTTTTGAAAAACGTCAGAAAGTTAATTTCCAATTGAATTTCAGACAGTTTGACTGCAGCATTATTAATTCTGAGAACTCAAAAATCAGCATTTGAAGCCCAATCAGTAAAACAGCAGATAGCAGATTTGTTTTCTCGAGATCACAAAAAAAATTAGTCATTATCTTGAGAAAACAGAGCAAATATAATGTAGAAAACCAGGCCTCTAAGGGCTTCCATATTGTGCAGATACCATCAATGATAAAAGTAAACCTGGAGACATTTCTCATTTGGGCTGCTTGCTATTTTGGTGACAAGATAATCAGCTTGAACTCCTGGAGAAATTTGTGCACCATTCATGATAGTTTTATATGTCCCATAACAACATAAGGATCTTTTTTACACAATTATGCCTTTACAATAAGAACTTTTATTACCTCATGCGTATAAGAAACTAATACCGTCCTCCAAAAATGATTTTTGCACATGGAACGATAACATACAAACAATTAAACTGTCTTGTGCACACATTTTCTTATGCAAACAAGACATGTAGCTTGTGCACACAATATAAACAAGATAAGAATCACCACTTCAGGGTCCGTTTTCAAATAAATGAGAGCTTTATTTTTTGCACCCAAGATAATAATCTTGTGCTCATATTATAGTTAGTTTGTATGTACTCAAGTTGACTATCTTTTGCGCACCATTGACTGTATATAGAATGGACAGCGTGGCTCCGCCTGTCACCGTTCTATGTTTTTGAAGCCAAAAAACCCCGTTTCTCTAGCCGCCATTGTGCAGCCAGAGTCTGCGCAGTAGAGAATTTCCGGTGGAGCCAAGTAAAAAAGAGAAATAAAAATATTTATTTCTTCTTCTTCAGAGGGTTTGGTCTCCTTTTGGCTCTCTTTCCTGAAGTTTCTTATATCCCCGATAAAAACTACTCACGAACGGCAGCTGTCAACTATCGGAAAACGAAACTTATATCGCGGTTTTTAATGTCCAATAACTAATGAGAAACTAACTTCTCAGAAAAAAAACACCTGAACACCATGCAGCCAGATGACATCATCATACTACCTTAGTGTAAGGATGAGAGAAACGTTTCTACCAGGTATCGTATTTTTTTAAAGTTTTCCCGGCTCATATCTTGAATACATGGGGAGGCGGGGCTTATGACCTATACTGCAGCCAGACACCAGGGGGCGGGGCTTATGACCTATACTGCAGCCAGACACCAGGGGGCGGGGCATCTGCTGGAGGCTTCAGTTTGAGCCGAACGTTGTTATTATACAGTCTATGGGTGACACATGATAGACACCAAAATAGCAAGCAGCTCAAATGAGAAATGTCTTCAGGTTTGCTCATATAATTGATGTTTTCTGCACTGTTTTCTCAAGATAACAACTATTTTTTTCTGAAGCTGATTTTTGAGTTTTCCATATCAATAAAGCCACAGTCAAACTGTCTAAAATTCAATCGAATACTAAAAGCTACATTTACTGCAGGTTTAACAATAAAGCTACTTTAACCTTAAACTTTTGGGTGCACAATTTGAGAACCATTACTTCAAGATCCCTGTGTTTTATGCAAAAGTTGACACGTTTGTGACGCAAGTTTTCATTTGAAGTGCACGATTTATAACTGATTATCTTCTGCACACAAGATAAAGATACCAAAAACATAAACAGCCTAAATGAGCAGTTTCTTTTTTAGTTCATGTTTTGGGCCTTTAAGTCTTTTTACTAAGTGATTTGACAGTGATAGAGTTGGACAAAACCAGAGAAAGAAATGCACAATTTTGTCCAAAAAAATCAAGTAATGTTAGTATTTCTGTTCCCCCTGAAACACCTAGGAGCAGTAAACCTCAACATCTATCTGTGCACAGAAACATTTAAACTTTGGTTGTGATTTTCCATCACTGCACAACTTGTTAACTCCATCTTCACTGAAACCATGTGGCGGGAAACAGGCAGCGCGCGCACAAACATACACAAACACACCGACATTGATTCACCTGATAATCTCTCTCTCCTTCCTCTTAAAGGTTCACACTAAAAGCTCCTGAAACTTCCTAAAAAGACATGTTTTTCTCTACTCACCTGCCTGATGCAGCGTCCGAGAGGCAACCCGAGCGCAGGGGCGGCGCACGTGATATACAGGTGGATGATGTAGTGATGAGAAGTTCGGCTCTTTTCAGAGATCCGGCTCTTTTGACTCAGCTCACAAAGACGATCCGACTCTTTCGGCTCCTGAACGGCTCTCAATTTTTGGTCGTTTGTAGCCATGTATTTTACCTCAACTTTGCAAAAACTGTTTTTTTGTGTTGAAAACCTTTTGACGTGCGGTTTATTAATAATCCTTATAACTGCCTAATTTTTTACTTTTTTTTTTCTAATATAGCTTATTTCTAATTACCATCTTAAGTCTTTGTTATTGTAGTAAAAATGATAATGGTAGCGGTGATGATAATAATAATAATCATGATTGTTGTTGCTGTTATTATTATTATTATTATTATTATTATTATTATTATTATAGCTAATTTTTTTGCTTATTTTTACTTGATCTCATTTGTTTTTTAAATTTATTTTCATTCTACTTTATTCTATTTTATTATTTCATTTTATTGTTGCATCTTTTGCACTTGGAATGTTTGTGAGCTGCTGTGATGTGGAAATATCCCCCATGGAGGATCAATAAAGATATTTCTATTCTATTTGTGCATTTATTCCGTTACAAAATCCTTCTTAGTTTTGTTCAGGATGGCAAAAATACTCACACTCTTTACTTAAGTAGAAGTACAAATATTTGTGTAAAATAAAAAAGACTGGTAAAAGTAAAAGAACTAATTCAACTCCTCTACTAAAGTAAAAATAAGAAGAAAGTAAGAAAGTACACATTCGCAAGCGTTTTTAAGTGGGAGGGGCTTAAACCCTTAACAAGTCTGATTTTTTTTTTGGAGGCATTCTTCTGTAGTGTTTTTGGACATTTGTAAATCGTTTCATTGCACTTGGAGGCCAGCAACCGACTTAAAAACCATCAAACCTTTTTTTTTCTACTATGCCTGTGTTTTTCTTCACTGGTTTTTGAAACTGGGAAGAGAACCCAGTATCATGCTCTTTTAACACTCGCTCTCTCTGACACTTAACCACAGTCTTGCATGAAGCCTCACACTAACCATATAAGACTTCTCCCAGCAAAGCGAAGCATCACACTTCACCTCTGACTCCGCAACGCTCCAACCAACCGACTGCTACACGGTCGAGAGAGAGTCCGTGTTGTGGCCGTGTTGTGTCGTGGCCTCTGTGACCGAGCGCCGGTGATGAATGTGAGGAAGAACAAACTCCCTCTGCAAAGACTAAAGGGAAGTTTTGTCATTATATCTCCAATTTCAAGTCGCATTAAACCATTTGTGACCTTTATTTCTTGCCCAGGAGGAGTTATTACCACAGTTATTTTAAGTTATTTCCCCCACACAAGTCTCCAGCTGTTACAGATCTCGCTTAAAGGCACCACGGCGATCAAATAACCTTGAAAACCTAAACCGAAGCGTGTTTTTCTGCAGGAGGTTGATGTCAGGCGGAGGGTGGATTTAGGAAGAGAGAAAAATCGTGAGAAAGCATCTTCTGGGGTCAGAGCAAGCACAGAACAGCATGATGCATATTCCCAGGATTAGACACATTTGTTTTGAGTTGAGTATGACCTCCTTTAATCCGTCATGCCGCCTCTCCAGCCTCCCTGGTGCATTCATTAAGGCCGAGAGGCGTAAACAGATCGATGGCAGCAGAGCAGGTGGAAAATGGAGGCTCAAACAGGGTCAGACGCAGTCACTCTTTATGTTTAAAAACACTGGAAATAATCAGAAAATGTGTGTGTGAGGCTGAAGGAGAGGTTACAGTTTGCCTACATCATACATATAGATTGAAAAAGTGACATTTACCACAAGATCTGCGACATTGAGGTTTTCTGCAGGAGTGTCTGCAGACTATTATTAACTTTATCCTCTGTTTTCTCCTGTTGTGCAGTCAGATGAGATAATAACAGGCTTGTTTAGCATTCTTCAAATAGTTTTCCACGTCTGTGCCCTTAAAAGGGGAAAGCTTCAGAGTACACACTTCCTGTTTAAGAGGAGTGAAGAAAGAAATAGGAAAACACTGAGCTCGAAGTGGCATTATGACTTTCCTGCATGTTCCTGCAGTGTTCACTCCAGTACATGCAGACGTACAGCATCACAATTAAAGCTGGTGGCTGTGCAACCAGAAAGCAACAAACCAGAGCTTGAGAAATTAATTCAGACATCCATTAAATTTCATTTCAATGTGCCTTTGATGGTTAAATGAGAAGTTAAGATGTCACATCCTTAAAAAGATGCTGTTTATCACCAACTGCAGCAGAAATAATCAAATGCACACTTTCAAAAAATTAAAATTTTCAAGTTATTATGTTTTTGATTTATAATTTTCTGAGCTAGAAAGTTGTCCAAGTGGGAGTTTTATTAATTTTGATGGGGTTAGTGATCCCACTAGATCCAATCAAGATGGAAATTTGTTTTTTTTTATTGCATCAAACACTGGTTTGGGGAGTCTTGAAGTAAATGTGTACGTATAAAAATGTGAGTCTGTGGGGACTAAACTGCTTGTAATGACAAATTTGGACCCCATAAAGTTTTACACACATCCATTATGAAAGCAGACGCAGCCAAATGTCTATAAGAGTAAACAAGTCGGATACGAGCCAAAAAAGTGTGTTTGTGTGTAAAATTACGCGTTTGTTTTTATGACAATGTGAGGACTACTTCTCCAGTGGTGACAAATCAGGAAGCCGTCAAGTTTTATGGACACACACTTTATCTAAAGAGAGAGTTTATGTGTGTTTGAGTTGTATAAAGTGTGCGTGAGTCAAAACGCACAGCTGTGTTTGAGGTGGTTTTGTTTATTTGAGATAGCGGCGTGTCATTTCTTACTCTCTTCTCCTAATCTGTACTTTCCATTAAAACCAAAATGACCAAAAATAACTCAAAATATTTTGCGTTGTTTAAAAAGTTGTTCTTGTTTTGATGCTGATGTAAGGACTTGACCCCTAATGGTGAAATATTGTTGGACCCCACAAAAAATAAAACATTCAATTTTTGTTTGGTTGCATCTAGACATATCTTACTTGGACATATTGCTTCTTTTTTAAGAAACGTTCATGGTGCAAAGAGGGAAAATTGCATCCCAGTTTGTAGGTTAGTGGTGTGCGATTCGGTACCAAGTTAAAGGGCCAGTATCACTGATATCAATACCAATAAAGATACTTTGTGCAAACAAAAGCAGCTCATCAAAATTAATCAAGAATATCACACAACCACTAAAACTAATGTTTCTGTTCATGAAAGAAAATGAAAAACAAATTTTTTGACTAGAAAATAATCATGCGCTTTATGTTTTTTTTTTTTTCTGCTTTGTTGTAAAACAGTAAACTTGAAAATTCATGTACAACAAAAAATGTTATACTCCAGCATTAAATATATCTTTTTGATCAAACAGCTTGGGAATACCAGCAGATCAAATATAACGAAAACAGAAAAATAAAAATATCTAGGAAATCAGCACTGTACTGATCATTTTTAAGTTAATTTTAAGTATTGATCTCATCACGCAAGTATTGATCAATATTGATACCAATGTTGGTATCAATGTATTGATATTTTAGACTGAATTGCCCATCATTATCATAGGTTAATATGTTGTCTCTCTCATTATTATCGTTAAAGTTTGAAGAAGTTATGAATAAAATAAGGAGAACCCAAATTTCTTTTCCCAGTTAGAGCAGCACCCATAATCCTTCTGGACAATTAGGAGAATGCAGATTTAAGACATTAACCCTGTGGTGCATAGTGGTCACTACAGTAGATTTAAAAGTTATTTACTCCTAAATTCAATAGTTCATGTGGTGGAAATTCATATTAGCCTGTGTTAGGATATTTTTATTCTTCTTAGGGCCTGAAAAATATTTTCACTTCTTTTTCCAAATATATATATTTTCTTTTTAAAAAAGGTATAGACAAACATTTGAGGGTAAAACAGTGCTATAACTATAAATTATTCAGTGTTAAAATGGATGAAAGAGACTTAAAATGTTTTGCAAAGCATTAAAAGATTATTCTTGAAATTACCCAAAAGAAAAAAGAAAAGAAGACAAACAATAGAATAAGTCATATTTACATTAAGTTCACACTGTTTTAAGTTAAATGCTCGGTTACAAATATTTGAAAAAAAAAAAAACAGGAAACTTTTTTTCATGCTTTAAGACAAATAAAAACACTCAAGGGAAAAATCCTGACACTGACTTTAATAATTCATGCATCAGAGGGTTAAGTTAATTTTAAGTATAAATCTCATCACGCAAGTATTGATCAATACTGATACCAACGTTGGTATCGATATATCAATGTTTTAGATTGATTTGCCCTTTATAGGTTCATATGTTGTCTCTCTCTCATTATTATAGCTGAGAAAATGTTTGAAGAAGTTATGAATAAAATGAGCAGCACCCTTAGGAGAATGCAGATTTATAACATTAATGCATTGACTTACTTTTGAAAATGGGGTTATATCCATTTCTTATAAAGTCTAAGTTGATCCTGAAGGCAGATAAACATCAATCAAACTCTGTCGACCCAATATGCGATGTCCACGTTAAGGAACCACAAAGACAAATTATTTTTTCCTGACTGAGACAAACCAACTCTTCAAAGCGAAGAGGAAATCAACAGTGAGCTCAGAGGAAGCAGAAACAAGATTGTGTGCGGTTTTCGAGTCTTTTCAGGGACCAGAGATGGGGACAGACGGGCGAGCTGATGACTTTGACACAGGGGGATTTCAGAAAAACGGCTGGCCTGGCGCTTTCTCCACAACTGATGGATTAGACAAGCTGGAGCAGGGCTGCACAAAAAAGCCGCCCGTCTCCCGCTGAGCAAGTGCAGGTGTTTGCATCTGTGTATGTGTGGATAGTTTTGCTTGTCTGCTTTTATGATTGTGAGCATGAAAAATGCACCGCTTGCAGGAATGAGCTCGCAGGCCTGTGTGATGATGGCACAATAAAGGTTTTCTGCAGTCAATACTCCCGTATAGTCCAATAATTTGCACAGAGCCATGCATCGCTGGGAACCATCTGAATCAATAAGCGGGTAAATAAATTAAAGCGGGTCGAGGAAATTCATCGCCAAATGGTAAAAACATCAGTGGAATGGAGGGAGCGAGCGCTTTGCAGGATTAATTTCAGTTTATGCTGCTTTGAACTATCAAAACACACAACACTGTCAAAGCGTGTGTATGTAAAGGGAAGCAAACTAAATCCGGAGACTTGGTGTGAAATATGCAAATGTAGGAAGGGCGGAGGACGTCGTCTCCAGCAGAGGAGGGTCATAGCTAGGGTGGCGCAAGTAAAGACTCGGCACAGTGGAGACTGTCGACTATTAGACAGGTTGTTTAGAGTAATTCTTTCTTCGATTAAATTCCTACTCCAGAAAGGACACTCTGTTTGTGTGAGTCTGAGGGAGTACCCTGGCTTCTCCTAGTTACGACGAGTCGCTGGGTTTGGGAGCTTTTGCTGAATTTAGGAAAGAGTGTGAACAAGTTTGAGATGGCATCTTTAGTAGCTGCAAGAAACTGAAGAAATTTCGCTTTACGGCTGTGTTGAGAAGCGTGGTACTTTCAAGGAACGAGGAAAGCTGTTTGGACTGTTTCTTACTGCATATTCTGGTTAAACAGTGTGTTTTCTTTTTTTTCTTTTTTTTTTTAAAAGACTTCTTATCACAGATGTTATGACACTTTCTTAAGCTGATTTATAGAATTTTGGTCATCCTACCTGATGAGACAGGATGACCACACATCATACACAAGAACATCTTCATCACCTGATGCAGTTGAAACATCAATGATCAGGAAACCCGGTACCTGTCACGGACATCAGACGAACTAAGAGTGTGCTGTTACATACCTGAGATGTTGGATGTTGTCCTTGTGTTGTCAGACAACAGTACGTGTGGTTGCATCGCTTCAGCAACCAGTGGCCAAAATAAACCAAATGTGTCTCAGGTTCAGTTTGGTTCAGTCCTGGCCGCTTCCTCGTAGGCCGCCATTGTTGTTCACGCCGCAATAGCGTCTGGGTAGTGATGTCATATGGTTGCACCGGGCTGGATCTCATACAGGATCATATAAGTCCTGGAGCGGACTTCAGTGGTTTCCAGAGGAAGTTTTGTGGGTTTGACAACCTTTTATCAGCCGTGTCGTAAACCGAAATCAGAGGCAAATATTACTGGGTGTGGACAGTCGAGAAAGTAGTCGTACCCGGCCGATTTTGCAGCAAATGCTTCTGGGGAGAAGTGGCCAGAACATAGCCGCGGCTCCATGGGAAGTTGTTTACGCCCACAAACGATTTCCCACAACTTCCTTCTTTTCTTGTCTTCTGGGAAGCTGTGCAGACTAACATCAGTCTCCTTGTTTCCTTTGGACTGAAAAGTGCACCCAAAAGCAGCCACATGTGGCATTAGTATGTTTTTTTCCCTCCTCAAACCTCGTGACTTACAGTGACTAGTAGTGAGGAAACGGCCAAATCCAGATGCTCGGCACCAAGCAACCAATCTACGTCATCAACCCAGAATGCATTGCGGCAGTAAAACAATGGCTGCGCCCGAAGGATAGAAACTGTGTTTTAAACTGTATTTTAAAAAAAAGAAAAACCAATTCGTTATGTCTTTTAACAACAAATTCTAGTTTGAGACAAACATTTAAGCATATTCATGCCTGTTAGTCCTTACAGTCGGGGATCCCTTTAAATAAAACGTAAAGGTGATGCTTGTTTAGGGAGAGATGAGCAGGTGAGGAGCATGAAGAAAAACCGTGCGGCACCTCTCGCTATGTAGTCGGAAGGGAGCTGTCACCTGAGACTTTTCCAATGTATTTGCAGACCTCAAACCGCGGGTCGCCCTGCGGAGAAAGTCCTGTGACTTTTCCTGCTCACCCGAACAGACTCCCGGCTAGTCCAGTCTCGCCTCCTCGTCGCTAATGTCCGCGTCACCCTCCTCTCCAACGGCAAGACTCAGGACGGCCAAGAATGAAAAGCTGGCCGGGATGTCGGGTGTCAGGGGAGGTTACCTGACGTTTGATGGGCTGAGAGGGAAAGGAAACAGGCGCCGTGAAATAAGCCAGCACTCCAGTTTGGACAATTGAGCCCCTGCTGCAGCTTCAACGTCAAGACTGAGATGTGTGACTCCTCCAGCTCCATTCACTCCTGCGAGCCACTTCCCGACAATAAATTTCTGATTGTGACCCCCGAAAGTTTGAGATGCATTCATTCTTTGACAATATGTTAGTTTCGACACTTTTTGTCTTCCAGATGACGGCACAGTTCTCCTTCAGAAATGGTTGATTTCCAAGTCGGTCGAGTTGAAAGGTTGAAAATAAGAATACTTATTTTAACATTTTCAAATCAAGATCAAGGCATCGTGGATAAAGATATGTATTCAAAAAGTCAAAGTAAATAAGTATTCTGGGGCTTGATGGTTTATTCATCAATTTGCACCAAGATTCTGACAAAATTGGGGAATGAAAGAGTTTTTGGTCAATCTATTTGTCGTTCGGAGTTAATAAATAAGTGCTGGAAAATAAATGATGTCCTTGAAAATGAATGTTTTCCTCTTTCGCCACCTTTCATTATCCAACTTTTAATCTGTTTTGTCTCTGTTGAAGAGTTTTATCTGCTTTATATTCAAACGCCACTGAATGAATTTGACTTCATTATGTGTGGGGATGTGAATAATAGCCGTTTGGTTCCAGAGTTCATGACTCTGCTCTTTCCAAACTGCTTACTGTTTGTTTGCTCTTCTCGTTGTCATCTGGAAAGACGGACGCCGATCGCCGGTTTACTCTCCAAACCACAAAGGTCAGACTGAAACAAGCCACTCAGCTCTTCTGGGGTTTTCAGAGCAGCTTCTGGAAAGACTCCAAGACCAATGTGTGTGTGTGTGTGTGTGTGGGGTGTGTAAACACATTTTTAATACAAGAAAATGTAGTTTTACTGACATTATTCATGCATCCTGGATCAACAGATTGATTTGAGGACTGGATGGTTGATGACTCTGTCAGGACGGTTCCTCGGTCTGGTCGAGAGTATAGTAAATAAGTCATTTGCCTGTTAACAACTCATGATTTAAAATGAAATTAAAGGCTCTAAATGGGTTATTTCAAAATTATACCTCACAGTATATGTCATTGGGCCAGATTTTTCCTAGAGCAGTGATCCCCAACCTGTGGGCTGTGGCCCCCTGGTGGGCCATGGAGATATTGCAAGTGGGTCACCTAATCATTTCCAAAATAGTCTCAATTGTTATGAAGGGTTAATATATAAAATTTCAAATATACCGAATAATGTTGGAAATATTAAAACTTGGTTACATTTTTAAGGATGTTAGACATGTTCAAAAGTCCTGTAGGAAGGCAAGTAAAGCCCCAATATGTAACATGACCACAAATTTAACAAAGACCTGAAATACAATTTTGAAAAAGATGCAATAAAACCTGAAATATGATAAAACAAATGTTGTATAACTCAACAATGTAATCACTGACCCAAAATTTAACAAGTTGTTACATTGTGGACAAATGGTTATTACGTTTCAGGCCCAGCATCTGTTACATTATTGACCAGTTATTAGATTTTGGGGGTTTTTTCTTACATTTTGGGTCTTTTTTAAAAAAAAAACTAAATCTAGCTCTAACAAAGCATTTTACAGCTTTTGTAATTATAGGGTTGGAACTGGGCAAGGAAAATTTTTGAAATTTAATCGTGGGCCCTGAATTGGAAAAGGTTGGGAAGAGACACCCTGCAGTGTCATTGGATGCTGAATGTCTTTACAGATCCAACAACCAAGCCACAAACTCACAAAGCTTGTAAACTTTTCTTCCAAATTTGGGTAAATCCATTTTCAGCGCGTTGATCGAATTTTTTTTCTGCTGAAAAGTTTTTCTTGGATTAACTTTGTAGCAACGTTGGACACAGGAGCTGGACATGCAGCAGTTTTACCTCAGAGATCTGGTCAAACTTTAGAGTCTATGAATAAAATAAAGAACCAGGTTACGTTTGTTCTGCTTGGTGAGGTAGGAGTTTGTAGATGAGCACTGGTAGGACACAACCAGGATCCACTTGTTGCTCAACTTCTGGACTCTAAACTACGCTACAAACTTAGTTTACAAAGTTTGATTATTGTAACCTTTACCCCACATTACCTGACCTCTAACTCTGCTTCCTATAAAAAGTTGTCTTGTTTAAAAGAGTCACATACTTACAACAGTGGGTGATGTTGCTCATGGGAAACAGTCTTCATACCAGCCAGTTATTCTGTTGGACATTTCATTCTGATGAGAAAATCTGAGTTTTACAATTATACATGTTGGCAGAGTACACAGATGGACCAACTTTGTCTCATTTAGGATTTGGTTGTGTAATAAAAAAGTTTGGCCCAAAGATTCATGATTCTCTGAGGAAAACTCTCTTTGTGTCCTGATCTCTTATCTTTGGTCATGATTTATTAAGAAATGCCTTTTATCAGCATTTCTTTGTGCTAAAATTTAAACATCCTTCTCAGTCCCTCCAGAACAAACTCCCAAGACATTTTGATCTCCTGCCTTTCCATTAATGTCTTGTGAGGCTCTAATTTGTAGGTTTTTTTGTACTTTAAAGTGTTACAGGGTTTGAAAAAGTACAGCCTAGTCATTCTGTCTTTACTTTAGAAAGCGTTTCATGAATAAAGTTTATTTTCTCAACCTATTTCAGGGACATTTTTATCCCGAGAGCTTAAGGTGTCATCTCTCATTAGTGTGTTTTGTCTGCGCTGAGTTTAAACATCATAAAAGATTTAGCCGTTTGATGATACCAGAGAGATAAAAGCTGCAAATCCTAAAATTGGAGAAACCAGAACCTCACAAATGTTTTGCATTTTTGATGTGATAAGGTACTTCAAAAGGACTCATTCATTATTCAAAACTGTTGAATATTTTTTTGTTCTTTTAAAGCATGAACATCGTGGGAAGGTTACAGAAAACGGCGGAGCAAGGTGAAGCTTGAGAAGAGGTTAAAGAGACACAGAAGGAACAATCACAGGAACAAACCTCGAAAAGACAGACACACCACTCCAACAAGAGAGCAACGACTTACACAAGCTGTCCAAATTTCTAATTAAGCCTTCTCTTAACGGGGATCTCGACAAACCCTCCTCTGAGATAAACAGACACTGACGGGCACAAAGAGACAGACGAGGTGGGAAAAGGAAAAAACGTCTATTAAATCAGTAATTAAGTCAGACTGAAAGAGTCAATCGAGGAGGTAAAAACGAGGAGAATCCCGAGGCAAAAAAAGGCAGCGAGTGTCAACAGTGTGATTAAAGCTTTGACGTGTAATTGCACGAGGGAATAACGGTACTGTCGGGCGTCAGAGAGATTTCCAGGAGAGACGCTGAAGGGAGAGGATGGGAAACGGCAGCGTGTTCAAATCCTGGAGCTCAGGGGAGGAAGGAAGGCGGTGGAGGCGACACTTAAAGCAAACAATACTTAAGTTCAAAGAAAAGCAGGAGAGCCAAGCGAGGAGTGGAGTGCTGGCTGTTGATAAAGAGAACCATCTGTTGTTTATACTCCGCCGTTACCTCATGGGCATCCTCTGTGAAGAAAGAGACGAACACCAGGGAGACGTATATCCATTTAAAGTACCAACATCTCTCTTTCTCAGCGTTCCCAAACCTCCCCTTTGTTGCCTTTTGAACCTTTTCCTGTGCATGTGTGAATTCATGCAATTAGCGGCAGTTTGGCCTCTCACGTGTGTGATTGTACAACAGATGTATCAGCTCAGTGAGTTCCCTCTTGGCGCATAACTGGAAGCCATTCAAGGTTTGTTTGGCCATCTGCCCTGCTATAGGAAGGTGAGAATATATGTGGCTCGAAGATCTGGTGCTGATGGGAACATGTTGGGTTAGTGCTTCTGTGGTGGATGACCAGAAGAAGAAAGTAATGAGCAGAGACACTGAATGTGTTCATAAAAGTCAAGTTAACATCAAGAAACTGGTCTAACCCACATGGAAATAAATTGTATATACACTGCCTGGCCAAAAAAAAAGTCACCACCAAAATAAAAGGCCATACGCTCTAATATTTCGTATACATTCTCATGCTCCCTGAACCACTCGTTCACGATTTGAGTCCGATGAATCCTGGCATTGTCGTCTTGGAATATGCCCGTGCCATCAGGGAAGAAAAAATCCATTGATGGAATAACAGCTGACCTCATTCTTTGAGCACATACTGTTGCTGAACCTGAGCAACTGCAGCAACCCCAGATTATAACACTGCCCCCACAGGCTTGTACAGTAGGCACTAGGCATGATGGGTGCATCACTTCACCTGCCTCTCTTCTTACCCTGATGCGCCCATCACTCTGGAACAGGGTAAATCTGGACTCATCAGACCACATGACCTTCTTCCATTGCTCCAGAGTCCAATCTTTATGCTCCCTAACAAACTGAAGCCTTTTTTTCCGGTTAGCCTCACTGATTAGTGCTTTTCTTAAAGCTACACAGCTGTTCAGTCCCAATCCCTTGAGTTCCCTTCTCATTGTGCGTGGGGAAATGCTCTTACTTTCACTATAANCAAAACATCAGTGATCCACCTCCGTGTTTCACAGTAGGAATGGTGGACCTTTCATCATAGGCCTTGTTGACTCCTCTCCAAATGGAACAATGTTTATGGTTGTGGACAAAAAGTTCACTTTTGCTCTCATCACTCCAAATGACTTTGTTCCAGAAGTTTTGAGGCTTGTCTCTGTGCTGTTTGGCGTATTGTAAGCAGGAAACTTTGTGGCATTTGTGTAGAAATGTCTTTCTTCAGCCCATTTTTCCTCAAGTGCCTCCTTATTGTGCATCTTGAAACAGCCAGACCACATTCTTTCAGAGAGTCCTGTATTTCAGCTGAAAAAAGTCAAAAAATTTTAAAAAATTCAAAATTTTGATGTTAAAATGAGGGATATTTTGAGTTTAAGGTCAAAGCCTTTGGGAAGTTGAAATCCCGTTTATAAGGTTAAATCTACAAGAAAAATAAGTCAGATAATGAGATAAAAATTGAGGTTTTTAGTTTAAAAAATTACAATTTTGAGATGATAAAGTCAAAAGAATTGGATAAAAGCAGAATCTCAAGATAAAACAGTTAAAAATTTGGGAGAATGGAGCTGAAATGTTGAGATAACAGGTCAAAAATATGAGACAAAATGTCAAAATTCTCAGATAAGAAGTTGAAATGAGACAAAAAGTCAGAACTTTTAGATGAGAAATTGAAGAAAAAATGAAGAGTCCTGTATTTCAGCTGAAGTTATTTGTGGGTTTTTCTTTGCATCCACAACAATTTTCCTGTCAGTTGTAGCTGAAATGTTTGTTGGTCTACCTGACCGTGGTTTGGTTTCAACAGAATCCCTCATTTTCCACTTCTTCATTAGAGTTTGAACTCTGCTTATTGGCATCCTCAGTTCCTTGGATATCTTTTTATATCCCTTTCCTGTTTTATACAGTTGGATTCACTTTTCCTGCAGAAACTTTTAATTTTTTTTTTTTTTCCTCATGACTCAGAATCCGGAAATGTCAGTGCAGCACTGGGTGAAAGATGCAAGTGTGTGTCAGGAGCTCAGAAACTCACTGAGCTTTTATACAAATAGATCTCAGGTGAGGATGGTTACCATGGTTACCTTTAGGAGACATTCAAACACATTTGCGTCGACTTGTTCATGTTATCAGGACAAAATCACCAGAGGATGAAACTTTTGATCAGGGTCATTCTGGAAGTTTCTGTCATTCTGATTTAAAAAGGTGAATTCTGTTGTTTTCCGCCCTGAAAAACACCCTGAGACTCTGCTTCTCCTGAAGTCGTCTGTTTGTTTACGCTCCACCGGCTTTAATCCCGGGTTTCTTCTGTTGCACAGGCCTGTCAGTCAGAGCGCTGACAGCAGCGAGCGCATGCAGCGACTCGTTACCGCAGAAAACAAGCCAACCACAAACAAACGGAAAAAGAAAAAAAAAAAAAAACCTCCTGTGAGCGCGGATCAATTAGCCGAGCGGTTTCACAGCGATCAGGTAACGATGGAAACATCTGGAACAGAAGGTCGTTGGATCTTTACAACCTAAATGACTTAAGTTCTTTGAAATTATGTTTGTAAGTTAAATTAACACACTCAATTAAGTCAATTGTGCTTAATAATTAAATTCTTCAGTTTCAAGTTGAGTTAATGCAAAATATAGATTAGAAAAAAGTAGAATTATTAAGTAGATATGACTTCATCTGTTGTGTTAAAAGGGCTTTAAGTGTAAATAAAAAAAAACTCAATTCTTCTAGGTGTTACCAGTTGAAACAATTTAATTAAGTTGGTTCAACTATTTCATTTTTTCAGTGCTGCTCCTTTTTGACCTAACAAGTTAACTTAAAACTTCCATATTTTTGAGTTGAATAGTAGTTTCTGAAGCCAAATACAGGAAAACTGCCTCTTTATTTTCAGAAAACAGCGACCGTGCAACACAATGTGACAATCAAAATGTTACATCGAGGTGGTAACGCAGAATTTTGAGTTGATATGATACAGAAAAATACATTGGAAACCTTAACTTCAAAAACGGATAAGACTGACGTAACAGTGTCATAAACAATGTTGTTATTAAGCCTCATTTGGGAAATTATGTCGCCTTTGATGCAAAGTCAACATTGATTGGGAATGTATTTAATATAACAACTTGATATTCACAAAAACAACATAATCTGCAACTGTTTTGCCAACAAAGTCAAGCTGTTATATCAAATATATCCCCAAATAATGTTGACTTTGCAACAAAGGTGACATAATTCCAGAAAAGCTATTACGAGAAGGTGGTTGAAACATGAAAAACCTACTGTGGAAGAATGGATTGACATAATTTATGATATGTTTAAGATGGAGAGGATTACCTTTGCTTTGAGATTGAAACAAGAAACTTTTTTTGAACAGCTGGAAAAGATGGATGAGTTATGTCACGCCAATACGACCATCATTTGTCTAAAATCCATTTCTGTGTCCCCTTTTTTTTTCCTCTCGATTGGTTATTTTTTTAGTCTGTATTTTAGATTTCCTCAAACAGAGAGCTTTATGAGTCAGGGAGGTTTACCTCATTTCATTCTTTGTTTTCGTTTTACTATATTTAAAAAAAAAAGCTTATACAGTTATATTATTGAATGCCTTATTGGTCCTTACATGTTTCTGTATTGCTTACTAAGTCTGGGTTATTTTAAATTGAGCTGCTTTAGTATAATACACTGCCTGGCCAAAAAAAAGGTCATACACTCTAACATTTCGTTGGACCGCCTTTAGCTTTGATTACACATTCGCTGTGGCATTGTTTCCATAAGCTTCTGCAATGTCACAGATTTATTTCCATCCAGTGTGTCATTAATTTTTCACCAAGATCTTGCATTGATGATGGTAGAGTCTGACCGCTGCACAAAGTCTTCTCCAGAACATCCCAAAGATTCTCAATGGGGTTAAGGTCTGGACTCTGTGGAGGTTAATCCATGTGTGAAAATGATGTCTCATGCTCCCTGAACCACTCTTTCATAATTTGAGCCCGATGAATCCTGGCATTGTCTTCTTGGAATATGCCCGTGCCATCAGGGAAGAAAAAATCCATTGATGGAATAACCTGGTCATTCAGTATCTTCAGGTAGTCAGCTGACCTCATTCTTTGAGCACATACTGTTGCTGAACCTGAGCAACTGCAGCAACCCCAGATCATAACACTGCCCCCACAGGCTCGTACAGTAGGCACTAGGCATGAAGGGTGCATCACTTCACCTGCCTCTCTTCTTACCCTGATGCGCCCATCACTCTGGAACAGGGTAAATCTGGACTCATCAGACCACATGACCTTCTTCCATTGCTCCAGAGTCCAATCTTTATGCTCCCTAACAAACTGAAGCCTTTTTTTCCGGTTAGCCTCACTGATTAGTGCTTTTCTTAAAGCTACACAGCTGTTCAGTCCCAATCCCTTGAGTTCCCTTCTCATTGTGCGTGGGGAAATGCTCTTACTTTCACTATAAACATAGCCCTGAGTTCTACTGTTGTTTTTCTTCCATTTGATCTCACCACACGTTTAAGTGATCGCCGATCACCATCATTCAGGATTTTTTTTCCGACCACATTTCTTCCTGGAAGACGATGGGTCCCCACTATCCTTCCAGTTTTTAATAATGCGTTGGACAGTTCTTAACCCAATTTTAGTCGTTTCTCTCATTGAAACATTCTCTCATCTCCCAACTCATTGCACCAGTTGGGGTTAAAAAACTTGTTTCCAGCTGAAAGATAATCGCCCATGCAGTAATTATCCAATAGGAGGCTCGAACCTATTTGCTTAGTTAAATCCAGGTGGCGACTTTTTTTTGGCCAGGCAGTGTATCAAAGCTGGCTACACTTGGTTCTTCAATTTTGAAAAAAAATTACTACCAGCGTTTATTTGTCAAAACACACTTCAACACCCTGCGGTTAATTGGTGTTTTACGGTAGATGTGTTGCTGGCTACGATGTTTCGAGTTTCCCCATAAATATCGCAATAATCTTGTTTCATTAATTTTTTATAAACCACAATAGGTACAAATATGATGTTGTGACAGTCTGAGTTTAAACTATACTCATGAATAGAAAAGCAGCAAATCAATCAAATTAATCAAAACTTCTTGCAGTTTCATCCTGTTTTTTAGGATCTGACTTTCACGTTTAATTTGACAGTTTTTTAAATTGTGGATGTCATGGGTCAAAGCATTTGGAAAGAGTTTTACTTTCAGAAAGTGACCTTAACTATTTTCTATGCTTTCGCTCCGACCATTTGAATCAACTCATCTGTGTTTTGGTGAAAGATTAACAGACCTCGAGGTCAAACGTGGAAGGAATCACAAATCTTGATTAAATGGTGTTTTATAAATATAAACCTGCTCCACAAAGAGTTTATGAGCCCGAACAGTCACTGGCCTTCACCAAAAAAAAAAAAGTTGTGAAATTCATGAGTGTAGGATTGATCGGTTTGTTCTTCTGCGTGGTGGACGTTGTCAAAATGTTAATGAGCGTCTTTGTTCTTTAAAAAACGCAGCTGGTCCCAGAACAGAACGAGCTTCACATGTTTGAATGTGCAGCCGCCTCCACATGCAAACAAACGCCAATTTACCCGTCATTACTCACACCTGCGCTCCAAAGGAACCACCAGGCGTGTCGCAGGATTGATTTTTCTCCTCGTCTATGCGCTGAATTCACCGCTAAGTGGGCGTTCGTTTTCTTTCGCGGTTTGTTTGATCATCGCAGGTCACATCGGCCAGCAGCGGCTTCTATCCTGAAAACGAGGAGAGATCAGAGACACAAAAGCTGTCAAACTTCGGGGGATGGTTTTCTAACTGAAAATATTCCTTTCTGCTGCGAGTTTCAGCGCCGCGGCTCTGACAGACTCTTCTAAAAGAGATGAAATCTTGTCTGGATCGATAACTTGTTTTGCAGAATAATGTACCTGAGAGACATTTGGTGACATGCTGGATAAACTCTTCCCACACAACAGAGGCACGAAACGGCAAAACAGCCCTGAAATTTCCATAATCTCCTCATTTTCTTTGAATAAAAACTTGTACAGNGCAAACTCAGAGAAGAAACAGAAAAACAAGCATAAAACATCACTTTTACAACCTTTGATGACTGAATTATATATTTTTAAAGTGTGTTTGGGATTATTCATAAGCAACTGAATACATTTTTGCAAAGCTGTATAACATATGGTACAGTATATTCTTGTTTCATCTTGTGTCTCTGGTGCTTCATGCCCACTCTGAGTGCCCTGAACATCATGTTGTGTTTGTTTCATCTGACCTCAAACCAGACGTCTTTTATACCAACAAAGTAAAACATGTAAACAACAAAAATCTATCAGAAAAAGACGAGAAAATTACAATCATCCTGTACATGACGAGACTGCTGTACAAAAGAGTTCACCCTGTTCATGTGTCCTGTACACTCCACCGCTTTAACGATACAGAAAACAGACAAACCGCCTGACTCAACGTAGAAAAGAGGAAAGAAAGAGAAACGTCCGTGTGTTTGGACTGTGAGGGATATTCAAAAGCAGATAAATCGATTGGGTTGACTCTAACCGTGACCTTGCAGCTCACGCCCATTTCTGACCAGCTACTGACCCAAAGCTCATATACATAAAACACAAACATCACACAGCTCAGCCTAAAGCCTCCAGGTTTCTTAATTAAGGATGATATTCAGATGAAGGGGGTCAATACTGTGTGGGCTGAGAACTGGTGAGGGTCCGGATAAAGCTGGAGAGGCTGTTTTTAAAGAGGGGTGGTGAAAAATTCGCTAATCAACGAAGGAAAGCATGCTAAGCGCTGATTAGTGAGCCAAAACAATGTTCCTCCGGGGTCCAATTTCCACTTGTTTTCTTTCAGGAAAATAATTTTACAAGTATAATTCACTGAGGCAAGAATTAGAGATGGATACTCCTTTAGCTTGTAGAGCTACCGTTATGCGCATTGACTGTATATAGAATGGACAGCGTGCTTCCGCCTGTCACCGTTCTACGATTTTGGAGCCAAAAAACCCCGTTTCTCTAGCCGCCATTGTGCAGCCAGAGTTTGCGCAGTAGAGAATTTCTGGTGGAGCCAAGTAAAAAAGAGAAATAAAAACATTTATTTCTTCTTCCTCAGAAGGTTTAGTCTCCTTTTGGCTCTTTCCCGAAGTTTCTCATATCCCCAATAAAAACTACTCACGAACGGCAGCTGTCAACTATCGGAAAACGAAACTTATATCGCGGTTTTTAACGTCCAATAACTAATGAGAAACTAACTTCTCAGAAAAAAAACACCTGAACACCAAGGATGGGAGAAACGTTTCTACCAGGTGTCGTGATTTTTTTAAGTTTTCCCGGCTCATATCTGGAATACATGGGGAGGCGGGGCTTATGACCTATACTGCAGCCAGACACCAGGGGGCGGGGCTTATGACCTATACTGCAGCCAGACACCAGAGGGCGGGGCATCTGCTGGAGGCTTCAGTTTGAGCCGAACGTCGTTACGTCCACTCATTATACAGTCTATGGTTATGCGATGTTAGCTTGGATGGTAACATTGGAAGCAGCAGGAAGCAGCTAACCTTCCTGAATTCACTTAATGCAAAATGTTTGTATTTGTTGAAAAATTCTTGACCAATTGAAATAAAAAAGGCTGTGTTTACAGTTGTGGTTCAGGGGAGAGCTATTAGCACAACCTGACTCATGTAGCATGTAGCTTGTAAGTCCCACAGTGTCTTTGGGATGAGGGAGGCAACAAACATGATGATGCTCAAAAGTTTAGAAAAACAGAGCGACAGCATGGGAATTATTTTTTCATGTTTCCGCCAAAAAGTTGTGATTTTTAAAGAAATTTATGTCCGTTAACTGATTTCAATTCTGAAAAGATGATCAAACTCTTTGAATTATGTTGATAAGACAGTTTTAGAGATGCTAATAACAGCTCTATAGTCTTTGGTATGGGGATGGACTCAGGTCTATTTGGCGACAATACGATAATTACAAAGTTCAAAAGGGTTTGGACTGAAATCTTTAATAAATTACTCATTAATTGAGGGGCTGTTCCAGTAATATGAACTATTTCTTAGATATTTCCAGAAACAATTACTAACAATATTTCCGGTGACAAATAATTTATATAACCAAGACTGTTCTTATGCTCGCTTGTTATTGGTACCTGACAACAAAAGGCCTCTGAAGAGCTTTGACTATATTCAAAATAAGAGAATTAACAGTCAATAAATTTATTTGATAAACGTGATGTTCGCATTGGAAAGACACAGATCAGCTCTATCCAGCTGCTTCCATATCAAACCAGCCAAGGTAGCTTCTTAACGCAAAAAAAAGAGTTGCCAGATTGGCTATTTCCTTTAAATTTTGTGTTATCTTCCAGTTTTTTTTTTAAAGGATAAGTTTTTTTTCCAACAAATTCTTGCCTCACATGATAAATTGAACACTGCGACCAATTAGCAGAAAAAGTGGCTCTGAAAATATTCAAAATAAGAGCGTGAAAGCTGTGGTTTTGGATACCAATGAATCAGTATTTGTTTGAGGTATGAAATAAGAAATTGTTGGTTAAAGAAAGCAACTCAAGTATGCAATCAAAGCCGAAAAGGATTGGACTTTTAAATAAAACCGAAGAGAAATGGCGACCAAAATCTTTTCTTAGGATTTTAGTGATTTGAGTGTTAGAACAGTCGTACAGCTCCTCACTTTCACTCTTGTATTTAGATTTGGCGTGTACTATGCTGGCATGGATTAACAATGCAGTCGACCTTTTGTCTGTTTTGAGGGTTTTCTGTTTATCACATGGAGCCATCATGACAACACTAGAAGCTGTTTCTGATTTTAAGTTTCCCAGATGATTCAAACGAGGCCAGACGTGGATCCTGCACAGTTAATTCCTGCAGCATCAGAGAGCAAAGCGCAGCCAAGTCCAAACTCTTTGTACTGCTGCACCAGCTGGAGACGCCGACAGACACTCAGCTAAACAACGCTATGATAACTGTTGAACTTCTACCAACCACAGACTAAACAGGCCGTCCAAAAGGCTGTGAGTGGGACTGAGTGTCGCATCGGACCTTCGCCAAGAACAAATCAGCTGGCCAAAAGACTTTTCTGGATAAATTCCCAAAGTTTCGTCAAAGAAAATGGAAGGACAGGAGGAGGGCGGGGAATCAGGTGAAGGGAAGTTTGTGACTCTATTTCCGTTTTAGTTTCAGTCCAAAAAATCCCAAAAATAAAAAAGTAGGACCAAAAGGCAGACGTTTTCTGGATCTCCCTCCTCCTCTTCTTTTCCCACGACATTGCACTGTTGTTTCCTTGAATGCCCATAGTGTGAGTTTAGTCCTCTCTCCTCAGCAGAGTCCCACCCTGAGGAGAGGAAGGGCTGTTCGGCGAGGTCCAGAGGGGGTCCGCGGGAGTCTGTGCAGCTTCCTCCTGATCCTCAGCCGCAAGAAATGACAGTAAAGCGTTTGGAGATGCAGGACATGTTGTGCAACACAATGCCCAGGAGGAAAAGCAGCACGCACGCCACGAGTATCACCGTGCACACGCCGGACCACGTGGACCCTTTGCCTCCAGCGCCCACCGGGTGACTAACTCTCCTGTCGCTCTCGCCCCCCTCCAGCCCCATCCCCA
>RPOG01004083.1:9050-21376 GCA_008086565.1 Thalassoma bifasciatum | reverse complement strand
CAAAGGTGGAAAACAAACTTGAACTCCTTCAACAACACAGTCAGGATCAGGAAGATGAGTTAACCCACACAAAGCAAGAGCTTCAAAGAGCTCGACAATTTATCGGTGTGTCTAGACCCAAAGCGGGCGACTCTACTTGGCCTATAAGTCCCAAGCGGGACCTCCAGCAAATCGGGGCCCCTGGACCAGTCCAAGCTTCCCCTGCGTCGGATCTTGATTCCAAGAAAGGTGTGACACCCTCGTCCACCACTGCTTCTTATCTTGTGCCACCGGCCGTCGCGCCAGTTTCTTCTTCCATGGCACCAACAGTCACAGTCTCTTCTTACGTTGACCAACAAGCTGCAGGGCCATCTTCTTCCTTGGCTCAAACAGCCACGCCCTCGTCGCAGCCTGCTACCCAAGCAGCCGTTCCGTCACTTTCATCTGCCCCTCAAGCAGCGGCAGCTTATCCTTCAGCAACGACAACCTTTCCTTATGCAGCCCCACAGGTAAGTGCCCCCTCCTCTTACAGTGGCGCACAAGCTGCTGCATCTCGGGCCGCTGCTCTCCCAGCAGCCGCGCCAGTTCAGCAGCCTGGTGGACAACCAGGCATGGCTTTAAGGGAACTCGACAAAGTTGCCCGTAACATTCCGAGGTTTGAGCCTACACCACACGGTAACCACGACACCGCTGCATATCTCAAAGATATTGACTTTCACTTGAAACGCTTCCCACATGCTACCCCCGAAGATAAGGTCTATCTTATCAAAGTGACCTCCAGTCGAGAGGTAAGTAATGTAATAGAGCGTCAACCAGTCAACGTCCAGGGTGATTACCGAGCACTGTGCCAAGCTTTGACTCGGGAGTTTGATGACCTCGACGCCCCTGCCGGCCTGTCTGCAGCCTTGAATGTCAAGCAGGGTCGACATGAGTCGCCCCAGTTGTACTATGCCCGTCTGCGTAAAGCATTCTTTGGTCCTAGAAATGAACCCAACATGGAAGAGGACTTTCACTTTAAAACACTCTTTGTGGAAAATCTCCACCCTAACACGAGTCATCATTTGGGCGTTGCAGCCTGTCCTCGCACCCTGAACAGCGCACAACTGCGCGAGCTTGCGGCTAAGGGTTTTGCGAAACAAAAATCCCCGCCTCCTAAAACCACTGACGCCCAAGTTTTCCGCGTGGGCACTGACTCCTCTCTAGAACTTGAAGGCGGTCACCAAAGTGACCCCAGTACGGCCCAATCACCGCCGGCTGTTAGGCCACGCAGTGATAACCGACCGACCGTTCCGATGACCAATAGATTGCCCCCTCACTCTAACGGTCACTATCAAGGGCCTCTGAAACAGTACCGGGACAGACCACGGCCACGACAGTATTACCATGCTAATCCACGCCGTGAATACAGGGACTTTCCAACTAGGCCCAGGTTTGGCCCAAGGTCAGATCACTTTGATAACTCTGACCCTAAGTTTTCAGTGTCAAAGCAAACTCACAAATCGTCAACAACATTGAAGGGCTCTTCGGAACAGAATAGTAACCTGGCAGAAGAAATCCTTGAAGTTATTCGAAACCTGTCCAAAAACAAGAAGCCAGATCCACCCTTATGACTAGGCCAGGTCCAGGATCGCAGTCTTGACCCTGACATATCAACACAGACGGATCCTGTCATTTCATCTACCTCACAACCCCTTGTACAGGGGCATACAGCCACTTTACCCATTCAAGCTACTTCCCTTGATGAAGCACAACCCCAGGCAGATGAAGGAAATCTTGAGACTTCCCCTTCCGACAGCGCTCCCTCGGTACCCGACGCTGCCGTCCTTGTAGTTGGGATGGACTCAACAGCCTCATCCCATTCTACCGATATTCCTATCTCTCATGATAAACAACCCTTCTGCCAACTCCTGGGTGACCTCATCGCGAAAGGCGTCGCGCGCAGATTCTACTTGNTACAGGGGCATACAGCCACTTTACCCATTCAAGCTACTTCCCTTGATGAAGCACAACCCCAGGCAGATGAAGGAAATCTTGAGACTTCCCCTTCCGACAGCGCTCCCTCGGTACCCGACGCTGCCGTCCTTGTAGTTGGGATGGACTCAACAGCCTCATCCCATTCTACCGATATTCCTATCTCTCATGATAAACAACCCTTCTGCCAACTCCTGGGTGACCTCATCGCGAAAGGCGTCGCGCGCAGATTCTACTTGTCAATCGTTCTTGAACGGGTGCTACCTTACGAAGCACTGGTCGACTCAGCAGCCGACATCACTGTCATGTCCAGTGTTTTGTTTAACAAGCTTCGAAACCTAACACAAGAATCAGGTCGAACTCTTCAGCTTCAACGCTGTCCACTGAATGTGAAAGCATTCTCAGTGACAGACACTGAGCTAAGCTCAGTGGCGTTGTTGCACTTCACAATCGGGCCCATGAAGTTGGTCCACCCGGTCTATGTGTCCCCGTTGGACAACATCCAACTTCTCTTGGGACAAGACCTGCTTTCACGTTTTGAGCCGTTGATTGACTACAAACGACTTAAAATATGGGCTCAGGTGCGTCAACCGCTACCCGCACTCCTGCCGAGCCAAGCTACAGTCCAGTGCTGCCTTCTTAATCAAACCAGTCTGCCACCCCAAACGCTTTCAAACAACGGTAACTTATCTGCACAACCAAACGAAGAGGAAACAACGGCTAACCTGCCTGAAAGTTCTCCTGCGAGCCACGTTCAGGAGGGTGACGCCTTCCTCTGCCACCTCGAACCAATCACCACTGAAGCGCGACATTGTCCGCTGGTGAAAGACGGTGTGAGCTTTCAAGGCATGCCGACCGAGGACGTTGTTCTCGCTCTTTGGGCAGACAAATCCGCAATCAGTCTCACTTTGTTCAATGCCCTTCAAAAGAGCCAACCCAATCTTCAGTTAGCGGTTAAATCTTTCCGCTTCCCACTGAACACAAATCCACCCACAGCTGCCACAGCAGTTGGTGTATGTACCCTACACCTGCAGTGGAACAAGCGGGCCATCTCCCACTCTTTCTTGGTGGTCCCAACGTTGACCCATGCTGCATACTTGGGTGCCGACTTGCTTGTGCGACTTGCTGTTCTTGTCGACTTGGTCAACAATACGCTTTGGTCACTTAAAGATGCCCAACCGGATCCAAGCACATCTGACACACGTGACATTAAGTCACTCCAGACTGTTCCTGAGGCATGTGAAGTTGTCAATGAAGACGAACTGGCCATTCCATCATTGACAACCAACTTCCCGATCAGACTCAACATGCAACCAGGACAGGCATTGTCTCATCCGGATGCATTCTTTCAACCCTCACCAGAGTTTATCAGGCTTGGGTTGTCCTTGGAGGCGACACCTCTCGTCGCTGCCTCCCGAGTGACTAGCGTGTTGGTGCAAAACCCAACCTGTCATGACATTCGCATTCCTAAGTCAACGAGACTGGGCCATCTCATTCGGTCCGACTTCCATGACTTTTCACTCACGGTGCCAGTGATCGGGCGACTTCCCCCGTCATGGACGCCAGTACCAACCATGGATGAAACACGGTATACGGTTCCTTCACAAACCATTACTATAACAACCACTGGGCCCCCAGAAAACGAGGATATCGTTAGGGTGGACCTCAGTACGGACCAATATTTGGTCATTCATGCCCTCAGTGTGGAGCCTCTGTCTCCAGAGGAAAACTCAGCTGGTGCTTCACCGGTTCCCCCATGCCTCCCAAGGCAAGAAACCGATGCACCGGTGCTACAGGAAAATGCTCCTCCCTACCCGGAGTTTGAAGCTCATATTCAACAGGTGCTGTCCGAGGCAGACGCACTGCAAACAGACGAAGAACGTCTCAAACTGCGAAGTGTTCTGATGAAACACTCATCTTCCTTCGCCAGAGACTCCCTTGACTGTGGGGTAACGGCTCTCCATTCGGTTCGAATCCCGACCAGACCAGGTGCCCCTCCGACCTTTGTGCGGCAGTATAAAATCCCGCTTGCATCATACGAGTCGATTCAGGAAACCATAGATGCCATGCTTGAGAAGGGCATAATTCGCCCATGCAACAGCACCTACTCGGCACCCCTCTGGCCGGTATTGAAACCAAATGGTAAATGGCGCCCCACAATTGACTACCGTCAGTTGAACAAACAAGTTCCTCTGTCACGGTGGCCAATGACGCAACTTGAACAAGAGCTTCCTAAAGTCAGGAATGCTAAGTTTTTCACCACCATTGATGTGGCATCCGGATTCTGGACTATCCCGGTTGACCCACTTGATCAACACAAATTGGCCTTCACGTTTGCCAATAAGCAATACACTTTTACTCGGTGCCCGTTCGGCTATGCAAATTCACCTGCCGAATTCAACATCTTCTTGAACAAGGCATGCCCAGACGCAGCTGCCAGAGGGAATCTCATCTATGTAGATGACATCAACTACTCTTCGGGGAGGGACCTGAACGTGAACCGTCTCTATCTGGTACAGAACGTTGTTGACCGTTGGCGACCACGGTTTCAGAGAGAGAACTTTCCAGTCACCACGGCGTCTTTCCACTTGATACAACGTCTCTTGGTCGGCCCTGACGGGATCGAACCCCAGTCCAGCCGCGTGCAAGGACTACAAAACATCGACACACCCACTGATTTGCCAAAACTTCGAAGTTTCCTTGGGGTATGCAATTACTCCCGTCAGTTCATTGAAGACTATGCCGACATCGCACGTCCTCTGACTGAGCTTCTTAAAAAAGACACTCCTTTCGTTTGGGGCAAGAGCCAAATGGAGGCCATGTCTACCTTGAAACAACGATTGGCCTCAGCTCCTTGTCTGTCCCATCCAAACAAGGACAAAGAATTCTTCTTGGAAGTGGGCTTTTCAACCCACTGTTTAAGTGCTGGTCTGTACCAAATGTACGACCAAGACAAGCATGTGGTCGCATATGCTAGCAAGACCCTTTCCGGTCCTGAGCTAAAATATTCCGACTGCGAGAAGGCACTGTTGTCAACTGTGTGGGCAATCAAACACTTCTCTAACTATATTGGTGGACAAAAAGTCACCATCGATACTTGCCACCAACCAGTCACCTTTCTGAACAGCCAGCGCATCAGAGACGGAGTTGTGACCAACGCCCGCATTGCAGCATGGCTGATGACCCTTCAAAGCTATGATGTGCGAGTTCGCTATGCACATAACCTGAAACTTCCTCTGGGCACAGACTTGGCCGCATGCCAGAAGTGCTCCTCAGCCGAGGCTCCTCTTGACCTTGTTCCAGGTCCTCTGCCTCTGCCTGAGCCCACTCGACATCGTTACTTTGACGAAAATGTCTGTCAACTCATGCCCATGGCATATGTGGATGGCTGTTCCTTCCACCACCAGACTCAGCTGCAAGCTGGTGTTGGCGTCGTTTGGGTGGGGGACAAACCTTGCACCCCTTGCCAGTTTCAACTGGGCCCCCAATCGTCACAGTATGCCGAAATTGCGGCCATCCTTATCACCTTGCACATGGCCATTGAACATGAAATCACAGATCTCGTCATTTGTACTGATTCCAACTATGCTCGGATGAGCTTCCTTTGTCACCTGTCTGCATGGAAGCGTAACGGCTTCCTTACGTCAGGAAAGAAACCCATCAAACACCGTGATCTGATACTGACCTGTGACCACTTGGTCATGGTCCACAACATGCATGTCTACTGGAAGAAGGTGCGCGGCCATTCGCAATAGGAACCGGTTCTGTTCTGTATGTTGCTGGAGTGTCTGAGTAACCGATTTGTTCCACGTGAAGTCCCGTGTGGCACCGTGAAAGTCCTCAGAACCGAAGGACGGGTCGGGTGGGGTAGTCAGGAACAGTATTGCGCATCGGCCCGATAACGTAGCGGAGGAAGCCGAGGGCTGGGTCGGTCCCGACGTAGAAGAAGATTGCCCTCTGTGCCGTCGTTCGACAACTCTGACGAACACCGAGTCGTCAGGCGACTGGGGTGGAACTTAGAAAAGTAGACAACCGATTGTCTGCGACGATGGGTGGGATAGGGCGGGAGACGTAACAGTAGGCTAGCGCTTGAACGGTAGAACCACAGGGAGTTTGTGTTCAAGGCAGAAAAGTTCCCGGAAGAACAGATACTGAGGCACCTGGTGTGAAGAGAAGCCAAGCTGGTTCCACGTAGCCAAAGGGGGGTTATGCTAACGTATGCCCATGACGCACCTTGTGCAGGACACCGGGGCATCAAAGCAACGGCAACTGCGTTGCACCAAGTGGTTTATTGGCCACAGATGATAAAAGACGTGAAAGCATATGTCAAAGGCTGTCTGGTTTGTTGCCAATTCCAGCCATCAAACCCCAACCACAGAGCACCCCTCCAACAGAGAGGAGTTGCGTTTCCTTGGTCAGACCTTCAGATCGACTGGGTGGGACCGATGGTCAGGTCAACACGGGGAAACAAATACTTTCTCACGGTAACATGTGCATTCACAAAGTGGGTTGAGTGCTTGCCAGCACCCAATGACACAGCTCAAACCACAGCGTGCCTTTTGATGAACCACGTGTTCTCGAGGTATGGGTTACCTGCTCGGGTTAACTCAGACAGAGGAACCCATTTCACAGCCGAAGTCTTACAAAAGCTCTGGCAACTTCTGGGAATCAAGTCCCAACTTCACATCAGTCACCATCCCATCTCCTCGGGTCAGGTGGAACGAGCCAACCGCACAGTGGTGCACATCTTAAAGAAGTTTGTGAGTACCAACCACAAAGATTGGGATATAAAACTCCCGTTGATCCTCATGGCCATCAGAGCCAGCCCGCATGAGTCCACCGGGGTTTCCCCATTTGAGATGATGACAGGAAGGAGAATGACCCTTCCATTACATCTTTTATACCAACCAGGCGAAGCTAACATAGCAACAGCCTACACCACCCACCAGTACATCGCTGAATTGCAGGCCCATTTGAAAGCCACCTTCGCCTTTGCCCAGCAGAAACTGGAAAAAAGTGCAGAAGGTTACAAGGCCTATTATGACCACAAGGCCTCTCAAAGCGAGTTCAAGGTGGGAGACAAAGTGTGGTACTACCTGTTTGCCCAGCCTATAAGCAACACCCAAAGGTCCTTGGGCCTCTCCCGCAAGTTTCTACCGCGGTGGGCAGGTCCGTATGTGATCACAGACAAACTGTCGCCCGTCGCTTATCAGATCAGAATAAGCAAGGGACGCAGAAACATCAGTTTGAAGTGGGTTCATCGAAACCAGATTAAGGCACATCCCTGTGCTACAGAACACAGTGGGGACCAGCAGGTTCCCCTCTAGACAGAGACAGCTCAAGAAAGATGACAAAGGGGGGTGGGGTGTTCAATAAGATAAATAGAAATGCTCGGTATAATAAGTTGTGACGAAATGGTAAAATCATAAATCAATAATCTCTCTCTCTCCAATCAGGAAATGCATGTGTGATTAACAATAAATAATAGTGTGAAATCAACAGATCTCAATTAGGCCAAAACCACCAAAAGCTAACTCCATGTTTCATTTCATTACCAGGAAAAATGCTGCTGCTGACTCTAGCTCTGTGCCTGACCACTGTAGCTACACAACCGGAGATGATATTACCAGGACCCACCTCCGGAATTGCATTGAGGGATCAGCCGGGATTGCTGATCACCAATTGTCGGACCCACACTCAGAGAGTTTTTGTACGACTCAACCCCATTGATGTGTATCACAAACACATCATTACAAAATCGTCAGAGACCAGTTGGGCCGGAATTACTTGGTCCAAAGATGCCATCGATCATGCCACAAGAGACACTACTCACATGTTGCAACAGTTAGAAAAATTTACTGTGACCCAGGCAGACCTCAGCGGACTCCCCAGACGTTCAAAACGGTTCGTGGGAGGCTTACTCACCGCTGCGGCCGCCATAGGCTCTCTCTTTAGCATTGGCACTTCGGCAGTCAATGCCGTCAGCCTTCATACAGTTAACAGACAGATAGGAGAGCTCCAGTCAGAGCTTCCTCACATTAGACAAAGTTTGGCAAAACAAGCTGTTTCCCTCCAGGCCCTGGGTGAGTCCATCAAGGGTACCATTTTGGTACTCAACACCCATAGTGTTGCCCTGAATCAGACTCGGGAAACAATGAATAAACTGCTCTCAGTCGTTCAAACAGACTACGCTCACACCCAAATAGTCACCATGCTAATGAATGATATGCTCCGGGAGACTAGCTCTTCCATGGATGCTTTAGCCATGGGAAGAATTCCTCCATACCTTGTACCCCTCAATCTGATAGAAAACATTCTTTCTAGCACCCTGTCTAGCCCCCTTAGTTCAATCCAACTCCATTTGGCTTTCTCTCTAGGCAGCGCCACTGTGTTGCACGTCAATCCTGAGTTCCGGGAGGTAGCGTTCTTGGTTTCTCTGCCAATCATTGATTCCAGGAACATCTACCGCTTAAAAGACGTTATAAATGTTGGGACATGGCGAGACGACACCTATGTAAGAATCGACACGCCTCCCGTGGTAGCTTACCACGATTCAAACCCTAATTTGTATCTTGTTCCCAACTTACGAATGTGTACCCTCACTAAAGATGTTCATTACTTGTGTCCCAGCAAGCCGTTTGTCCGAGAGGTCACGGATGGGATTTGTGGCCTTAAGCCAATGAAAGATGAGGCACGGTGTAGAGCTGAAGCTACACCAAGATACCAAGTTTTGGGTACACAAGCCGAAATTGTGGGTACTAAGTGGATGGTGACCACACCAGCCCTTAGTGCCACGTTAAGTTATGACCACCATGATACGTCCCAGCGGGTCGTTCTTCCCAACCAAACCATGTGGATTGATGTCCCGAAAGATGCCATTTTGCATATCGAGGATGTCGCCCTCTACCATTTGCCAAGCGAGGGTTATGAAAGTGAAATTGAAATTTCTCAGTTCTTCAGCCAGCATTCGTTCAATTTAGATGAAAAACTTCTCGAACGACTTGAATTTGAGGGAACTCAGACTATTGACATCACCACAGTGGACAACGCATTGCATGCTGCTACTGCCGACATACCACTACCTGATGCCCCCTTTACCCGTTCATGGTCCGCTGCTCACAGCATTCTTGGGGCCTTAGTTGTTCTCGGGTATTTTCTGACTGCCCTAATAGCATACCTAATGTACCGAAAAACCCATAATCTTCAACTTGCAATAAACCGATGCCCAGGCCTCCGGGCCAGAATTTTCAGACGTAAAAAGGAAGGTCAAAACAGCGACGATGAGGACCCTGCCAAAGAACCGGGCGAAGTTTTGCTCGACTTTGAAACTCCCGTCGTGTGACACCTAGATCCCTAGACTATAATCCAGAGCCACTTTAGGCTTTATGCATGTTATAGGGGTTGGTACTATTTTCTTCTATTATGCTTATTTAGACATATGGCTATTTCTTTACACTTATCTTATTTTTACTTTTATTTTATTTTTAATTTTTTTTATTAATTTTTTTTATTATTAATTTTTTTGTTTTCTCCTCTCTCTTTTCACCCCCTCCTCTATGGAGTTCATACACACAGACACACACACACATCACCTTCCGGTCCCCTTTCCTGTTAATCCAGAGACCTGATACATCTACTTTATCCGTAAACCAGGACACAAGGTTAGCTTATTCCCATCTACTCAGTTACCCTTCACAATTTTAGTTCACCATTCTGTAAGCCCCTTTACACTTCATAAGTCTTAGGATTAAGTTTAGCTCATGGGGAAGGGTGTAATACATCGACTCTGTGTACTGGGCAATGCATTGTTGTTTTCACCTGCTCAATCTTCCAGGAACCACATCATCCGTTGCTGACCCGACCAACCAGGAGGTTGGTTCAACCCAGCAAAAGGGGGGACTGTAGTGTGGATCCTGAGCTTCAATCGGAAATCTTCACTTTCCGAGTCAGAGCTTTGCTGCTCTGCAGGACACCAGAGGTAAACAGGCCTGCTTTGTGTCATCAGAGACAGGCAAAACACNTCACCGCTGCGGCCGCCATAGGCTCTCTCTTTAGCATTGGCACTTCGGCAGTCAATGCCGTCAGCCTTCATACAGTTAACAGACAGATAGGAGAGCTCCAGTCAGAGCTTCCTCACATTAGACAAAGTTTGGCAAAACAAGCTGTTTCCCTCCAGGCCCTGGGTGAGTCCATCAAGGGTACCATTTTGGTACTCAACACCCATAGTGTTGCCCTGAATCAGACTCGGGAAACAATGAATAAACTGCTCTCAGTCGTTCAAACAGACTACGCTCACACCCAAATAGTCACCATGTTAATGAATGATATGCTCCGGGAGACTAGCTCCTCCATGGATGCTTTAGCCATGGGAAGGATTCCTCCATACCTTGTACCCCTCAGTCTGATAGAAAACATCCTTTCTAGCACCCTGTCTAGCCCCCTTAGTTCAATCCAACTCCATTTGGCTTTCTCTCTAGGCAGCGCCACTGTGTTGCACGTCAATCCTGAGTTCCGGGAGGTAGCGTTCTTGGTTTCTCTGCCAATCATTGATTCCAGGAACATCTACCGCTTAAAAGACGTTATAAATGTTGGGACATGGCGAGACGACACCTATGTAAGAATCGACACGCCTCCCGTGGTAGCTTACCACGACTCAAACCCTAATTTGTATCTTGTTCCCAACTTACGAATGTGTACCCTCACTAAAGATGTTCATTACTTGTGTCCCAGCAAGCCGTTTGTCCGAGAGGTCACGGATGGGATTTGTGGCCTTAAGCCAATGAAAGATGAGGCACGGTGTAGAGCTGAAGCTACACCAAGATACCAAGTTTTGGGTACACAAGCCGAAATTGTGGGTACTAAGTGGATGGTGACCAGTGGTCGGGAATCACGGTGCAATTCAATACTGGTGGTGCTATGCAGGGTCGCCCAGCAAGAAGGATTGGTTTGGTACACCTAACTACAGGGCTTTCTACGGTAAAACGTATAGCTCCTACAGCGGGAGATGGTAAACGGTTCGCTCCCAATACTTTCACTTTAACTTTAAAGAGTCAAGAAGTCGGTCGTAAGCAAGTTTTTAGATGAAAAACTTCTCGAACGACTCGAATTTGAGGGAACTCAGACTATTGACATCACCACAGTGGACAACGCATTGCATGCTGCTACTGCCGACATACCACTACCTGATGCCCCCTTTACCCGTTCATGGTCCGCTGCTCACAGCATTCTTGGGGCCTTAGTTGTTCTCGGGTATTTTCTGACTGCCCTAATAGCATACCTAATGTACCGAAAAACCCATAATCTTCAACTTGCAATAAACCGATGCCCAGGCCTCCGGGCCAGAATTTTCAGACGTAAAAAGGAAGGTCAAAACAGCGACGATGAGGACCCTGCCAAAGAACCGGGCGAAGTTTTGCTCGACTTTGAAACTCCCGTCGTGTGACACCTAGATCCCTAGATTATAATCCAGAGCCACTTTAGGCTTTATGCATGTTATAGGGGTTGGTACTATTTTCTTCTATTATGCTTATTTAGACATATGGCTATTTCTTTACACTTATCTTATTTTTACTTTTATTTTATTTTTAATTTTTTTTATTAATTTTTTTTTATTATTATTAATTTTTTTTGTTTTCTCCTCTCTCTTTTCACCCCCTCCTCTATGGAGTTCATACACACAGACACACACACACATCACCTTCCGGTCCCCTTTCCTGTTAATCCAGAGACCTGACACATCTACTTTATCCGTAAACCAGGACACAAGGTTAGCTTATTCCCATCTACTCAGTTACCCTTCACAAGTTTAGTTCACCATTCTGTAAGCCCCTTTTCACTTCATAAGTCTTAGGATTAAGTTTAGCTCATGGGGAAGGGTGTAATACATCGACTCTGTGTACTGGGCAATGCATTGTTGTTTTCACCTGCTCAATCTTCCAGGAACCACATCATCCGTTGCTGACCCGACCAACCAGGAGGTTGGTTCAACCCAGCAAAAGGGGGGACTGTAGTGTGGATCCTGAGCTTCAATCGGAAATCTTCACTTTCCGAGTCAGAGCTTTGCTGCTCTGCAGGACACCAGAGGTAAACAGGCCTGCTTTGTGTCATCAGAGACAGGCAAAACACACTCCTCACCATTACTCTTTGGGTGCTTGATTTCTGATTAAAGGACAACGGAAGATCCAGTTGAAAAACGACTCAGACTATAGCTTGGTTCTCAGAAATGAGTACCAAAGTGTCAATATCCTGAATCAAGTTTACGACAGGTGTCAAGGATGCAGAAAGAATCATCTATCTTGTGTAAGCCTAAATCCTGCAAATGGACTCGTGTCACCAAAAGGTCATCTCTGTGGGCGCCAAGGAGTCTCTCTGTTAAC
>RPOG01004082.1:27880-50477 GCA_008086565.1 Thalassoma bifasciatum | reverse complement strand
TCACTACAGACACTTGAGAGATACTTGCCAATAATTTCACACAGAAAAAATAACAGGAACATATAAATATATTTTCATATATTTGGTTGCACCACCTGACATTTTTGGGTGCTCAAATTAAAAATACTAAAAAATAATGAGCCTAAAAACTTTGAAATGTTGGTCAACTACTGAAATCTGTTAGAAAACATAATTCTTCACTCAGAAATATGTTTTTATCCATTTTCAAAGAACTTTTAAAAAATACGTTTTTAGACCCTCTTTTTGTCATTGACCCAGATATTTTTAAACCTTGGTGTAATAGGGAGACAGCAGCTGCAGCAAAGTGCTTCAGTAGAATAAAAAAAACAACAACATCATTTAAAAGTGAATCATTTTATTATTCAGAACAAAAACAACAGACAATCTCATGTGTGAATGCGCTGAGGACACAGAGGTGGACTGATGTGTTTTTCTTCAGGTCGGTCGTCCTCACAGAGGATCAACACGTTTCCTCATCATCACCAACTTTCCTGAGACTTTATACTCTTCAATCTGCAGAAAACAAAACACATATTCAGACAAACAGAAAATATAAGAAAGTGTTTCTCAACCTTGGGGTCATGACCCCACATGAGGTCGCCTTGTTTGTTGAGTAATTGATTGAAAACAAATCTGATAAAAATATTTTCTTTTGTAATTATTTTGAGATAAAAAAAAATCTAACATTTGACATGAAATATCAAACATTTGGGACGAGAAGTCAAAATTCTGAGATAGAAAAAATCATAATTTTGGATAATCTAGAAATAATTATGAGAAAAAAGTCAAAGTTTTGAGATAAGTTAAAATTTTTAGATAAAAGTCAGAATTCTGAAATAAAAATGTCAAATTCTGAGAGAAAAATTCAAAAATTTGATTTGATTTATTGGTGGGCAAATAAGCCTAATTCTAAGACAAAAGTCCAAATTTTTTGCCAAAACAAACAAACAAAAAAAAAAATCAGAGGTCATAAAGTAAAAATTTGAGATAAAAGACAAAGTTAAGAGATAAGTCAAAACTTTGACATAAAATATCAAAATTAGGAAATAAAAAGTCAAAATTCTGAGGTTAAAATTCACATTTTTGAGAAAATTACGTGAAAATTATGAGAAAAATAAGTCAGTTTTGAAATTAGTCAAAAAATTTGAGATTAAAATAGTCCAAATGTTGGGCAAAGAAGCCAAATTCTGAGATAAAAGTCCAAATTTTTCTTCCCAAAAAATAAAAATTCAGAGATCATAAAGTTAAAATTTGAGAAAAAAGTCAAAATTTTAAGTTTCAAAGTCAAAATTTTAAGTTTCAAAGTCAAACATTTGAGATTAAAAAGTCTAAAATTTGGCTTTTTATCTCAAATTTTACATCGGTATGGGCATAAAGAAAAAAAAGCAATCTTTTAATTTTCATGTTTTTAACTGAATGGGCCTCTGTACATAAATTATAAATCTTTACATCACAGAAGATTCATACATTTTCTGTTACTTTTCTAAAGGTTTCATTAATTTTCTGACCTTTTGAGCAGCTCCTGAGTCGTGACCTGCTCCTCCTCGCCGCCCTCGCCGTCCTCGCTGTCGTCCTCGCTGCTGTCAGACGCCTCCTTCCTGCTCTTCTTCTGCTGCTTCCCTTTGTGTTTGTGCTTCTTCTGTTTCTTCTTCTGTGGAGGAATAAAAGTCGATGAAGTCAGACGAGAAGAATCGAACAGTTAGAGAAAAAGAAATGATTCTTATTTTGATTTTTTTTTTTTTACCTTCTTCTCCTTCTTGTGTTTGTGCTGCTTCTTGTTCTTGTGTTTTTTGTCTTTGCTCTTCTTACTCGGTGTCTCCTCTTTGGTGGAGGTGGCGCCTCCTGTGGACGATAACGGAACAACAACAACAACATGCTGTGTTTACATTCATACTCCAACAATTAGCAACACTTCTGCTTTTATGAATTAAACTCTAAATGGACACTAGAGCAGGTTACAAACAGTAACTCCAGCGTAAAAAAACAGGATAGAAATAATTCCTGTTTTTATAATAGTTTCCTTGTGACACTCATGAAGTCTAAATATTGAGATAAAAGGGCAAATTTAAACTTTTTCCTAATAATTTCAAATATTTATCTCAAATATTCAACTTTTCATCTTGTACTTCAACCTAAAGTATTTTAAAATTTTGACAATTTATCTTATAACTACGGCTTTTTCGCTTAATAATTTGACCTTTTACAAATTCATCATTTTGTCTCAAAGTTTTGACTGTAAATCCCCAAATTTGACTTGATTCATTTCTATTTTTGCTTATGTAAACTCAACATTTTGAGATAAAAAGTGAGAATATCAACTTTTTCCTTGCAATTTCGACTATTTATCTCAGAATATTGAATTTTTAATCTGAAGAATTTTAAGTTTTTGTCTCAAAGTTTTGAATTCTAATCCCAAAATTTGACTTGATTCATTTCTATTTTTTTGCTCATGTAAAATCAAAATTTTGAGATAAAAAGCCAGAATTTTAACTTTTTCCTCATAATTTTGACCATTTGTCTCAGAATTTTGACTTTTTATCTTAAGAAATTTATGTTTTGTCTTGAAGTTTTGACATTTTATGTCAATTGCCCTTTTTTTTTCTCAGAATTTTGGCTTTTTATCCAAAATTTTGAGTATATCATTCCAAAAGATTGTCCTCTCTATCTCATACCTCTGACTTTTAACTCAAATTTTTTACTTGTCTCGTAACTTTGACTTTATCTCAAAATTTTGAGCTTACCCTTCTGGTCTATAACTCTCAAAATTTTAACTTTGCATCTGAGAATGACTTTTATATTTCAAAATATTGACTTTACGATCCCAAAGTATTGACTTTTAATCCTAAAACTTTGAATTTTTCTTACAATTTTGACTTTTAATCTCAAAATTTGACTTCATACGGGCCAAAACAAAAAAAAAAAGGTTTAGTCAGTCTGGATGATTGTGGACGCACCGAAAGCAGCTGAAGGAGGCGGCAGCTTGGGACCGAACTCTTCTTCTTCTTGTGTTGATTTCAGAGTCGAGGATATTGCTGAGACAAAAACAAACAACAGGGAAAATTAGAAACAAAAGCAGAACATCTGTCTCCAGGATTGTTGTCGCTTCTATGTTTCACAAAATTTTATTTTCATGCAAAATTTGATACGACATCAGAAATGAGAGCAGAGAAATGAAACAATCTTTTATAAACATGCTGTTTTTTCTCACCTGTTTGCTGGGTGGATGTGGAGCTGGAAGTTGGTGCAGAGGAGGAGGTGAGAGAGGAGGAGGTGAGAGAGGAGGAGGTGAGAGAGGAGGTGGGGGGGATATTGAAGAGGTTCAGGGAGCTCGGCTGCACTTGAACCTCCTCCTCCTCCTTTTTCTCCTCATCCTCGCTCTCTCCCTCGGATGAAGAAGATTTCTCGTCTGAAGATCCAGCAAAGATGGCTTTAAACAGATCCATGGGGGGTCTGCTCTCCTCCTCCTCCTCCTCCTCCTCTTCTGCGTCTCCTCCTTTCTTCTCCTGATCTGCAGACTTTATCACACACAGAGAGAGAACAGAGAAGTCAGATTTCCTCACCGTCTTTCAGCGTCTCTGAGAGTTTTCTGGGGTTTTCTCTGGACTCACCTCCTCTGCTCTGCTCTCTAGGCTCTGACTGTTGGAGCTGGGGGGGGCAGGTGGAGCAGGTAGGGCAGGTGGAGCTGGGGGGGCAGGTAGAGCAGGAAGGGCAGGTGGAGCTGGGGGGGCAGGTAGAGCAGGAAGGGCAGGTGGAGCTGGGGGGGCAGGTAGAGCAGGAAGGGCAGGTGGAGCTGGGGGGGCAGGTGTGGAGGAGTTTGTCTGATTCCTGGCGGCAGTGAGGAGCTCACTCAGAGGGTCCTCCTCCTTCTTCTGCTGGGAAACGTCCCATCGAGACTTCTTTCCCGGCTCTGGAGGTTTAGGAGGAGCTGAGGAGAAAAAGGAGAAACAACCTCAGTCCCGGACGAGCCCCCACACTTTTATTAAGCTCTGGAGGTTTAGGAGGAGCTGAGGAGAAACCACCTCAGTCCCGGACGAGCCCCCACACTTTTATTAAGCTCTGGAGGTTTAGGAGGAGCTGAGCAGAAAAAGGAGAAACCACCTCAGTCCCGGACGAGCCCCCACATTTTTATTAAACTTCAGCGTCACCTGAAACATTTACAAACCTACACAGACTCAATTTTAACTTCTTAGTTTCAAAATCTGACTCTTTTTCCTCACAGCTTTGACTTTTGATCACTGAATTTTGACTTTGTTTCCCATCTTGAAACTTGATTTATCTTGTATCGTCCACTTTGAACCTCATAATCATGTCTTTTAATCTTAAAATGAACTGTGTAGAGCTCAACATTTTGACTTTTCATCTTATTTTCTATGAACTATTTTGACATTTTGTCTCAAAATTCGACTTATTTAAAAATATTGACTTTTTATCACTTTTTTTTTTTTTTACTTTTTGTCTCAAAATTTTAATTTTCTTTTCTCAAAATTTGACTTTTATACCAGACTTTGACTTTCCATCTCAAAATCTGATTTCTCTCGTATCTTCCACTTTTAACCTCATAATCTTTTCTTTTAATCTTAAATTTCAACTCCTTATTTCAAAACTTGGGCTCTTTATCCCTAAATGTGACTTTTATTTCATTCCTGACTTTTTCATCTTAAAATTTGTACTTTTTGTCTCAAAAAAATTGATTTTCTAATGTCAAAATTTGCACACACCCCCCTCCACAACTTTGACTTGTTGTCACTAAATTTTAACTTCTTATCTTACAAATTTGACGATATTATCTCAAAACATCAACTTTTATACCTCATAACTTTGACTTTTCATCTCATTTTGGGACAGGACTCTCTTGAAAAAGAGGTTTTTAATCTCAATGGGACTTCCCTGGTAAAATAAAGGATAAATAAAAAATAAATAATTTTTTTTTTTTTAAATAATCTGAGACAAACTGTTAAAAACAACATTTATAAAAAAGACACTATACAGGTGGTAAAAAGAGGAAAAAACAGCAAAGAGTAGCAATAAAACAGTTTGAGGTGGTAAAAATTGAGAGAAAAAAGCAACAAAACTGGCATTTAAAACCTGGGAATACTCAAAAAGTAGCAAAAAATGGTACAAAAGTGGCAAAAAAAGAGTAAAAGGTGACTAAAATGGCCAAATATTGGCAAGAAAATGTTGGAGGAAACTTTTGAAAATTCAAAAATGGTGAAAAAAGTGATGAACATCAGTGAAAAGTAGTAAAAAATGGCCAAAGTTGACACAAATGGCAAAAAAGTTGGGATTAAACTTGGAACACAGTGAGTTTGTTGCAAAAACGATCAGAAAGTGTCAAAAATGGGCAAAAACAATACACAATTGAAATATAGGAAACAATCATCACAATTAGATAATTTTTGCAGATAGTTCAGGGCTGATTTAAGATGTAGAGAAAGTTGACCTGTGGTGTCTCTGGTCTCAGTTACTGTCAGGAAGTTGAAGACGGAGAATTTGTCCCTCTTCACTTTGGGCAAACCGACCATCCCGCACCTGAAGGAGCAACAAAGACTGAAGTTATTTATTATTCCACGTAAACACAGAACAGAAATAACTCAGAGACAAACAGGAAGTCGTACCCGGGGTAGGGGTCGGGGACGTTGAACCTCTTGCAGAGCAGTTTGTCTGGATGCCACTCAAACGTTTCTCTGGTCATTTTTCCAAACATCTTCATATTTACAGCCGACTGTTTGTCGTCAACGTCACCCTGGCAACGAAAACACAAACAACAACAAACAATCAACAACAGCAGCTTCACACATTGTCACTCATTGGTCAGAGAATGTCGTCTCTGCAGCTTCTGACTCTGAACAAATCACTTACAAGAGGCAAAGGAATAAGTCAGCGACGGGTTTTTAATGACATTTAAACCTGACGGCACAGAACCAGACTGAATGAAGACAAAATACAGCCCTAAAATGCTCCTTCATGATTCCTAAAGAAGTTAAAAGTCCTTTTTAAACCAAAAAGAAGTTAACAGCAAAGATAGTTGGCTTTAAAGAGTCTTTTAAATTAAATCAAAGTTGGTCGNTGCAGGAGCGATCTGTCTGCCACGAGAGTCTTTAAGCACCAATCAGTCCATTAATCCACAGGGAACCAAAAAGGAAAACCAGTTCAAAGAAGAATGATTGATCAACAACAAATCTCTGCTATACCAGGCCCAAAAATCAAAAATTAAAGTGATCTCACTGGATCCAGGGAAGAGTTGATGTCAGGAAGCAGCTCCTTCGTTTTCCTCCGCGTGCAGCAGCACCAGGCTGTTGTTTACCTCCGTTGTCATGACGACCCACATTGAGCCGCTGTATTACTTTAATGAAATCTTTTTAAAGCTTTATTTTTTCCTTTAAAGACCACGGTGGCACATATGTTAGTACAAAATGATGTTTGTGTGGCGTTATAGATGAACATGCACGCACTTCTGTGCAGCACTTTAGCGCAGCTGTGTTATAAGATCCACGCCCACCGTGAGTCTGTAGTCGGGCTAGAGGAAAAGAACCAAACCCAGTAGAGACGAGTAGAGTAGAGCTGGAAGTGTAGAGTGGAAAAGCGCCATTAGAGGGTCGTTTATTGGCTAACAGGCCAGTCACTCACTCCTACAGGAACCAATCACCTTACACTTCACAGGAAGCAGCTGCAGCCATTTAGATCTTTGGTGAGACCTATTTATTGTGTCTTCATTCACATTCATGTGCGCAACACAAGAGGAACAATCTGTGACTGTGAACTAGGGCTGAGAAATTCATCGCAAATCAGATTAAATTGCAATATATCTTGCGACAATATTCTTATCGCAGGCAGTGCTTTATTTCTTTAACCTCTAATGTGTTAGAGTACCAGATACATATTTTGCAGTGGATGTTTTCTGCTCTACACCAGAGTTACTCAACCCTGCTAAAGCAAAGAGACAAATGATTGAAAGCTACTTTTGCAAGACAAACAATCTAAGTGGTTAAAAGTGGCAAAAACAGCAAGAGGCAGCATCAAAGCTAAGTAAAAGATGGCAATAATGGTAAAAAAAGTAAGACAAATTGGTAAAAAAATTGGGAGAAAACTTGGAAAACAGTCAAAAAGTAGGAAAAAAGTGGCCAAAAAAATAGTGAAAAGTAACAAATATGGGCAAAAGCAGTCACAAGTAGCAAAAAAAAAAGTCTAAGTGTAATTAATGTTGATGTCCATTTCCAAAAATGTGTTTGCTTAACGACACATAAGATGGGCAACCTAAAAACAATCGCTCCATAAGTTGCAGCTGCAATATAGGGAAAAATATGAATCGTTCAGCTCCACTGTGAACTATAATTTCATGATTTTTGTTAAACCTTTCAACAAAGAGAGCAAAGTTGACTAAAAAGAGGACACTGAGCACTGATGAAGCTGATTTTGTTTGCACGAACTTGTCAGACGAGCGCGTGGACAGTGAGTACAACTCTGTCTGCTGTTTGTTCACCTGAGACTAAAAACTCTCTAACTCCTACAAAGTTTTACCTAAAAAGCTCAAATTTCACCCAGATGTAGATGAGAAGGTGTAGAAGTGATGTGGTGGATGTTTTATGTCTGACATGAAGCATCTTGAAGTTAATGATTCTCAAAATTAGTTTAAAAAAACGAAGATAAAAAAATAAGTGTTTCAGCTGCATTTATCCTATTTATTTATTTCCTTATTTATATTCATAAAAACATAACATTTTCTGAAACTAGAGACTTTAATCTTTCAAATGAGGTGTCACTGATGGATTTAGACCTTATGGTTCTTCAGTTATAAGCGTTGAAGTTTGGTATATATAGGTCAGAATTAGTTGGGATGTAAAAGCTAGGTTCAGGTGCATTGTGGGAAATGTAGTATCTGGTTTTCCTCCAGTAAAAAGCAGAAATTGTCCAAACCTCCTGGTCCCTGGTGACCTCCACGCTGTCCTCGTCCTCCTGGTGTTTCCCTCGTGTGAAGCGTGAGGAGAGCGAGGAGGAGCTGGGTCTGTAGAGGATGGAGGCTCGAACAAACTCCTCCCTCTCGCGGCTTCGCTCCCACTCCGTCGACCCCGAGTCCAAACTCTGCTCCAGAGCGTCTGAGACAAACAGACACACAGAGGAGGTTTGAGTCTACGAGATACCACACATGTGCAGTGGCTGATGGGAAATCTCGCGCCCCCCCCTCTCACCTTTGTCGCCCTGTTTCAGGCGGTTCAGGTACATCTCGTAACGCGCCTGTTTGCTGGCGTTCTTCTCAAACGGTTTGAAGGTGTGTGAGGTGCTTTGGACGCCTTTCCACGCCGCCAGAGCCTCCTGCTGCTGCTGGAGGTCAGCGGCGCCGGACGCCTTAGCGGCCAAAGATCCAGCCAACGTCACAGCTGAGCGCAAAGCCTCCTGGGAGAGTGGGGTCGGGGTTTTGACGGAGGGAACGTTGGAGGTGTTACGGAGGTTTTGGAGCCGCTCTCTGTCTTCAGGCCTCAGCAGCTCCATGACCGAACTGGGCCCTGAGACAGATTCAGGGAAAAATAAGAGGAGAAAGAGGATTTATTTATCTTCACAAAAACAAAAACAGATGTACAGTCCGTTTTTCAGAGAATAGGAATGAAAACACAAAAACTTTTCTGTCACTCATGGTTAGTGGTTGGTGAAGACATTTATTAGCTGAGCTCCTGACAGACACTTGCATCTTTCATCCAGTGCTGCACTGGAATATTTCAGCTACAACTGACAGGAAAATTGTTCTGGATGCAAAGAAAAACCCACAAATAACTTCAGCTGAAATACAGGACTCTCTGAAAGAACGTGGTCTGGCTGTTTCAAGATGTGTTACTCAACCAAAGAGACAAACTGTTAAAAACTACCTTTACAAAAGAAACTATACAAGTGGAGAAAAGAGCCAAAAACAGCAAAGAGTAGAAATAAAACTTAGTTTTAGTTGGCAAAAATTGCCAAAAAGCAACTAAATTAGCAAGAAAATTGGGCCAAAACATGGAAAACACTCAGACAGTAGCAACAACGGGTCAAAAGTGGCAAAAAAAATAGATGGACAGTGACCAAAATGGGCAAAAAGCAACAAAAAATGGCAAGAAAATTTGGGGAAAACTTGGAAAAAATTCAGAAAGTAGATAAAATGGTGAAAAAAATGACAAAAAAAACAGTGGAATGTGGTTAAAAAAAGGCTAAAGTCAACAAAAAAACAAGATAAAAGTTGGAAAATAGTCAGACGGTAACAACAAATGATCCACAAGTGGCAAAAAGAAGTGAAAAGCATCAAAAATGGGCCAAAGTCAACAAAAATGGCAAGAAAATGACGAAACAACCTGGAGAGACAAAAGGTTTCAAGATGCACAATAAGGAGGCACTTGAGGAAAAATGGGCTGAAGAAAGACATTTCTACACAAATGCCACAAAGTTTCCTGCTTACAATACGCCAAACAGCACAGAGACAAGCCTCAAAACTTCTGGAACAAAGNCAAAGGCTCAGGAAACTTGGTCCAAACTGATGAATGAAGGATGAATGCAGCATGTTATCAGAAAATACTGGAGGAAAATTTACACTCATCAGCCCAGAAGCTGCACATGAGACGTACTTGGACGTTCACACATGACAATGATCCAAAACACAAGGACAAGTGGACCTGCCATTGGCTACAGCAGAATAAAGGGAAGGTTCTGGAGTGGCCATCTCAGTCTCAAGAATTTACAGGAACTGGAGGCTTTTTGCCAAGAAGAATGGTCAGTTTTACCATCTGAGAAAATAAAGACCCTCATCCACAACCAGCACAAAAGACTTCAAGCTGTCACTGATGTTAAAGGGGAAATAAACGCTGTTAAGAACTGGGGGAGGGAAACTTTTCTAGAAGTTTCTGTTGTTGATTTAAAAAGAGTAAACACTGACTCCTACCTTCCAGAGACTCCTCCCCCAGCAGCGCCCTCCTCTGACCAGAGTCCATCTTGTGGCGTCCTCCCTGTTCAGGCTCCTCTTTGACCATGTGACCTCTGGACGTCCTCAGAGCCTCGGCGAGGGCGGGGCTGACCCCGGAGAGACTCGAGACATCGACCCCGGGACGGAAATGATGGACGGGACGATAGTTTCGAGGCAGATCAGGAGGAGGGAAGATCTGCGAACAAAGACGAACACATCAGTGGTGAGTTTATGAACCAGGGAAGGAGGAAGAAGAAGTTTGATGATGCTCACAGTTTTTTCTTCCGCTGGTTTCTGGGCCAGAGTGAAACCCTCCAGGATTTTTCCGAGGTACGACGCGTCTCTGCTTTTATCTGCAGACAGAAATAATGTCGGAGAGTCAGCTTTTTACTGAACTCCTGCTGTTTCTGAGTTTATATTTGTGGGTTTTTCAGCCTGATTTGGTTGAAACTTGTCAGAAACTCTGTTTTTTTGTTGGTGTTTGTCTGACCTCTGCTCTTCTTGTACTGCTGTGGAGCCGTCCAGCCGAACAAACCGTCCCCCGGCTCCTCTCCCCCCAGAACTTTGTCGTATCTGGACATGGAGTCTCTGTGGTAAACGTCTTCATCCTCGTCCTCCAGAGCTCCCACTCCAAACGCCTGCAGGTCAAAGGTCATTAGTGTCACTGAAGCACAACATTAACCCCCCTCCCCTCCTCTCACCTGAGTGTTTAGACTCACCTGTCCTGCGACGCCTCCTCTCCTGGAGCCTCTCTGTGCTCCTCCAAACAGACGACTCCTGCTGTCGGACTGAGGTCTGAAGAGGTCGATGTGTTCAGAGACGCCCCCGCCCAGCAGAGCCAGACCCGGGTCCAGACCCCGGTACCCCAGACCCTGAACCCCGACTTTTGGAGTGAAGTCGATGGGAATCACGTCTTTAGGTGCAAATGTGACATTTTCAGGAGCAAACTCTTCATCATCATCGTCCTGTAGAAAGAAAAATACAAATATGAGCAATGTGAAAGATTTTCTCTAGAGCAGTGGTTCCCAACCTTTTCCAAATCAGGGCCCACTTTTAAAGCTCAAAAATGTTTGAGACCCACTTCCAACCCAATAAGTACACCGGCCACTGTATAAGGCCTTTCCTAACAATGACCCAAAATGTAATAAAAATGTAATAAAACTCTAAATGTGATATCTGGAAGATGATGTAACAGATGTTAAGCCAAAAACATTATAACTTTTTGCCCTAACTTATTACATTCTGGTGCAGTTATTTCATTTTGGGTTTTAATTTATTCTTATTCACTTCATTTCAGGCTCAGCACTTTTGTTACATTTTCGACAATTTTTGGAAAATTTGGGATCTATGATACATTTTTTTTAATTACATTTCAGGTTATTGTTATTTTTCAGGTCATACAACCGAAAGGGCCATAACATGCCTTCTTAAGGGACTTTTTTCATATATGAATATCTGAACTGTTTCAATTTCCTTTAAGACTTAACTGAGTTTAACATTTTAAACATTTGTATGCGTATTTTTTACCTTAATTTATGTATTTGTACCTTGTACCTTTGTTTAATTACACTCCAATTAAACACTTTTTTGGAAATGATTTCACGGCCCAATTGCTATACCTTCGCGGCCCACCAGGGGGCCACGGACCACAGGTTGGGAATCACTGTTCGAGAGTCAACGTTTCTCTAGAGGAACAACTTTGTCAACTCTTTTTAAACCGTAATGACAACAGAAACTTCCAAAATGACCCTGAGAACCACTAACCATGAGTGATAGAAAAGTTTTCGTGGTATCACTCATATTCTCTGAAAAAAGGCCAAAAAAAATCATAAATTCTGCCGCGTTTGCAAACTTATGAGCACAACCATGTAAGAGTCATAAAAGAGGTTTTGGATTTGGAGTTCAAGCATCAGCAGCTGAAGTGTCACTCACCTCTGAGTCCTCTGATCCAGCAGGGGGCAGTGCACAGCCGTAAACTCTCTGACCTCCATCTGTGAGGATAAAAAGTTACAGGATCTGATAAAGAAAGATTTTGTTCATAATTATACAAGGCGTCCATAAAGTCTCTTCACAATTTGAGAAATATATTACAAAAGAAACGGACTGTGCCCCTTCATATGTTCTGTGAACCAACGCCACTCCTGAGATATAGTTTTTTCACTGTCCATTTGCTTTTGTAATAGGGGTCAATGACGTAACGTCCCTTTTTTGTGTCCGAGGGCAATATTTCCTTCCATCATGAATTGAGTATTTCATCACATGTATTTCTTTATTCTATGAAACCTGTGTTATTTGAACACATCTTTAAACTATTAAAATATAACATGTTTTTTTGTGTTTTGGTTCCTCAAACCCCCAAAATGTCAGGTGGTGCAACCGTCCTGACAAGTATCCACAGTAATTAAACTCTAAAAATTGAATGTCAGTTATTGTAAATGGAAATTAAAAATACACTGGCATTATTTTATGCTTGAACCTTTTTAAATAAAACATTCTTTGCAAATAAAAAGAATTTTAAAGCTGTTGAGAAATGTCAAAAACTTTTGTCCCGTAATTTTCACCTTGTCAAATGTCAGGGTGGTGCAACCGTAACATTAGACTTTTATTTTAAAGTGAAGAGAATAAAACAGGAAACAGGAAACTGCATCAGCCAGAGGAGCCCAAATGACATTTGTGACCAAGTGGAAAAGTTTGTAGATTTCTCTGAAATACTGATAAAAAAGGTTTTTTCACTTCATTGGTGACTGGAACAATTTCCATGTCAGGTGGAACAACCAATGTAATAATGTGAAATGTTATTTTAACATCAAATTATTTATCTTATTCACAAATAAAAGAAATGAAACACACAAAATGAAAATGTATGAGTCACTACAGACACTTGAGAGATACTTGTCAATAATTTCACACAGAAAAAATAACAGGAACATATAAATATATTTTCATATATTTGGTTGCACCACCTGACATTTTTGGGTGCTCAAATTAAAAATACTAAAAAATAATGAACCTAAAAACTTTGAAATGTTGGTCAACTACTGAAATCTGTTAGAAAACATAATTCTTCTCTCAGAAATATGTTTTTATCCATTTTCAAAGAACTTTTTAAAAATACGTTTTTAGACCCTCTTTTTGTCTTTGACCCATATATTTCTTAAATTGTAAAGAGACTTCATGGACGTCCTGTACGTCTGCTTTATCGTAGTAAAAATGTTAAACAGCGTCTTCTGCATGAAAACTTCTCTTCAGTGGACTCTGCGTCTGCAGCAGCAGCTTTAAACTCTCAGACGTACCGGTCTGCTGGCGGCGAGCTTTCCTCTTCACACGAGGCCCCACCCCCTGACCCTCCTTCCAGCCCATCTTCCTCAGCAGCTCCACCCCGATGGACAACCTGAGGGACGAAACAAACGCACCTCAGCTCTGACTCCTGAGTTCACTCGACCGCAGGTTTCAGGAAACGCTCATGAACGTTGCAGCAGACACAGGTAACTAATAATAATAATAACTTTATTTATAGAGCACCTTTAAAAACAACAGTTCACAAAGTGCTTTACAGCAGAGACAAAATCAACAAACAAACAAACAGTGAATCAAATAGCAACAATAAAAATTAATAATCATACAGACCAAACAGAATTAAAAGAGAAGAGAACTCAGACAGAGCAAGACCCTATGATGAGACCATGAGGAGGTGAGAAGGAGTAAAAGAGCAAACAGGAACAATATAGAGGATGAAAACAACAATGAAATATAGCGGTGAATAAATAAGGTAATAAAAGGATAAAACAGCCTAAAAATTAGAGTGGAAATGAGAACTGGAGCGCTCAACTCATTGTAAATAATTGAATAAATAAATAAAAACATAAATAATTAAAATAAACTTGTAAGTGAATGAATAAATAGGGAGGTAAATAGATAAATAAATAAGTGAGTCAGCTCTGTAACAGCGTGGTAAAAAATACAAAAGAGGACAATAGAGAGGTGAAGAGATAGACACAGTGAAATGAAGAGGAAGAAGACGACATCACATAAAAGCAAGACGGTAAAAGTGTGTTTTAAGAAGAGATTTAAAATATGATTACCTGGCAGGTGCGATGAGCTCCTCCAGCAGAGTGTCTCCGGGAATAAGCGCCGCCTGAGCGTTGACGGCTCTCGCCTTCTCCTGAACGGCGTCTCTGCGACTGGACGTGAACTCCTGGCTGGTGGTGATGTCACGGGGGGCGATGCCGTGTTCGCCGAAGTCCTGACGCACACAAACACACACAACAGGCTCTTTGAGTTAAGATATGTAAGCAATGTAAAATTTAATGGCTTATGTATATATTCATGTAGTTTTACCAGGGGTGAAAGAGTTAAAGTCTTGCTGGTTCTAAACCTTCAAGTCCATTTCTGCAGGTTAAAAAAAGAATGAAAATTTTGCTTTTTTTGCCCCATAGTCTGTAAATTTTGAGATAAAATGTCAAAATTGTTACTTAAAAAAGTCAAAATTTGAGATGGAATATCAGATTTTTTAGATAAAAAGTACTTTAGTTCTCCTTTTTTTCAGTTTTAGAGTCCACTCTTTCAATTTTTAAACTAAGTCCTAGTTTTAAACTCTAGCTCAAATTGTAAAAAATCTGTCTTATAGTCTTGAAACTCTACTTTTCAATTTTAGTACTCCCTCTTTCAGTTTTAAAAATCTATTTTTCACTTTTTAACCTCTGCTCTATAGTTTTAAACTCTTAAAAAGCCAAAACAATGAATTAAAAAGTCAAAATTTTGAGATAAGATCCCAGAATCTTTAGATAAAAAGTTGAAATCACCACTGGGTCTTTTAGTGGAACTTACTTTCACCCCTGAGTATTACTATGTAAATAAGAATAGTGAAAATAAGGACATAAAAGTTTATTGAACGTTGTAAATCTTTAGGAAAAGATCGTTACTGTAAATGTTTGTTAATTAAAAGGGAGATGGAGGATTTGGAGAATAATTTGTTGTTGTTTTCAGCTGCAGAGCAAAACTGTTTCTCATTGTTTTTGATATGTGTCATGTTAAGTTTACTAAAATTGTTTGTATTTCTTTGTTTGTTTCAGATGAGCCTCCAAAGAAACCCGTCCCTCTTCACGAGCAGACGGTCAAAGATGAGAAAGGACGATATCAGAGGTTTCACGGAGCGTTTACCGGAGGTTTCTCAGCCGGTTATTTCAACACGGTCGGCTCTAAAGAAGGTCAGAGCTGATAAATCAATACACTCACTCACTCAAATTGCCAGAAAGCGACAAAAAATGTTAAGAAAATTGGGGAAAAAATCTCTAAAAAGTTGCAACAATTGAGAAAAAAAGTGGCCAAAAACAGTGAAAAGTGGTAAAAACCCTGAGACTGACTGTTGTTAGAGATTTTCACACAACCATAACAATGAAAATTATTTTTCTTGATGTGTTTTTGTGTTATTTGTAGGTTGGGCCCCTTCAACGTTTGTGTCGTCGCGGCAACAGAAAGCGGAAAAACAGCAAGCCAGACCTGAAGATTTCATGGACGAGGAGGTACAGCTCACCTGACAAAGAATTCAGTGTTTTTAATTCTGAATAACACAGAGAAACTTATCTCTCTGAGCTTATTGAGTCCCTCAGGCCTCTCACTCTGTTTAATTATTGTTTTATTATGACAGTAAGGAGAGAGAAATGTGACATAATGAGTCTGATATCGTCCTTTCTCATCTTTGACCGTCTGCTCGTGAAGAGGGACGGGTTTCTTTGGAGGCTCATCTGAAACAAACAAAGAAATACAAACAATTTTAGTAAACTTAACATGTCACATATCAAAAAACAAACTACAATTTTGCTCTGCAGCTGAAAAAAACAACGACAAATTATTCTCCAAATCCTCCATCTCCCTTTTAATTAACAAACATTTACAGTAACGATCTTTTCCTAAAGATTTACAACGTTCAATAAACTTTTATGTCCTTATTTTCACTATTCTTATTTACATAGTAATACTCAGGGGTGAAAGTAAGTTCCACTAAAAGACCCAGTGGTGATTTCAACTTTTTATCTAAAGATTCTGGGATCTTATCTCAAAATTTTGACTTTTTAATTCATTGTTTTGGCTTTTTATCTCAAATTTTGATATCTCGTCTCCAATTTTTCACTTTTTATCTAAAAATTTTGACTTTCTCCCTCATGATTTTAACTTTTCATCTCAAAGTTCTGATATTCTGTCTAAAAAATGTTAAACTCGATCTCAAATTTTGATCCTGAATCAAATTTTTAACTTTCTCACCTGAGATTTTGACTTTTTTTCCTCTTGATTTCANCCACCTGACATGGAAATTGTTCCAGTCACCAATGAAGTGAAAAAACCTTTTTTATCAGTATTTCAGAGAAATCTACAAACTTTTCCACTTGGTCACAAATGTCATTTGGGCTCCTCTGGCTGATGCAGTTTCCTGTTTCCTGTTTTATTCTCTTCACTTTAAAATAAAAGTCTAATGTTACGGTTGCACCACCCTGACATTTGACAAGGTGAAAATTACGGGACAAAAGTTTTTTACATTTCTCAACAGCTTTAAAATTCTTTTTATTTGCAAAGAATGTTTTATTTAAAAAGGTTGAAGCATAAAATAATGCCACTGTATTTTTAATTTCCATTTACAATAACTGACATTCAATTTTTAGAGTTTAATTACTGTGGATACTTGTCAGGACGGTTGCACCACCTGACATTTTGGGGGTTTGAGGAACCAAAACACAAAAAAACATGTTATATTTTAATAGTTTAAAGATGTGTTCAAATAACACAGGTTGATGAAATACTCAATTCATGATTTTTGCTGCAGATCACAACAAAAACACTGATATTAAACAGAAAAATGAGCCAGAATGAGAATAATTCATAAGCCGAATAATCATGAATAATGTGCAGATTTGTTTAAGAGTTTATTTGGAAAAATACAAACATGCATTTTAATTCTAAAGCAAATTAAAGTAAAATTATCTTAAATCTGAATGAAGTCTCGCGATACTCATTAGAACCTGTTAGCCGCTTCTTAGCTTCTCGTTCGTTGGAGACTTTAAAGTTAATTTATGATTCTGAAACAAAGCAGGATGGTTTGAAATTAAATTAAAAATGTTATAGAGGATTTATAGGTGTATTTACCTTCTTCTAAAGGCTCCAGAGGAGTCCCGTAACTCACAAAATCCTCTTCGCTGTCACTGTCGGACACCATGATGCTAACGACGAGTAAGGAAGCCGCAGAGGGACAAACTTGGTATGCAAACGCGAAAGTTACACCATGGAAAACAGCGACATCTAGTGGCAATGGTGGTGAACACTAGCTTTATTACGACTGTATATTACTATTTCTACAATATAGAGGCACTAAAAACAAATAATCCAATTATTTTATCAAATTATGTAATTTAATTTATTTTCATTGTTTTTATCAATCAATTTTATTTAATAAAGAGTCATATTCTCTTACTGAGTTTAACTTGTGTTTTATTCATTTATCAACCTCAGCCAGTAAAATTGCCGAAAATTAATCAGCACCTATTTTTGGTCATGTCACTGTCATGGGTGTTTAACAAAAAGATTATAGTTTTACTTTTACATGACTTTTTTAAAACTGTATTTGTGTGTTTTTTTTTTTAAAAAACAAATATACAACAGATAAACAAACAAATCAACATAACACAAACAGAGTCATCATGAGGTAAAAAAAAAAAAGTTTTGCCATGAAATATTGTTTTGTTAACCCTGTGGTCATAGTGGTCGCTACAGTAAACACCTATTTTAAAGTTATTTACTCCCAAATTCAATGGTTCATGTGGTGGAAATTCATATTAGTCTGTGTCAGGATATTTTCATTCTTCTTAGGGCCTGAAAAATGTTTTCAATTTTTTTCCCCAAACATATATATTTAAAAAAAGAAAAAAAGTTACAGACAAACATTTGAGGGTGAAAAAGCTTATAAACCATAAATTATTCAGTGTTAAAATAGATGAAAGAGAGTTAAAATGTTTTACACAGCATTAAAAAAAGATTATTCATGAAATTACCCAGAAAAAAAAGAAAGAAAAGAAGTCAAACAAAAAAAAAGTCATATTTTCATGAAGTTCACACTTTTGCAATGCTCAGTTAAACATTTTTGAAAGAAAATGGAAAACTTTTTTTTTTTCATGCTTTAAGACAAAAAAAAAACACTCAAGGGGAAAATCCTGACACTGACTTTCATAATTCATGCATCAGAGGGTGAATGGAGAAAGAGCAAGAGAAGACACATTATAGAAACATTATAATGCTATTTGATAAAATAAATACATTTTAGAAATATGGCCACACCTATAAACACATATATGTTGACATAAATATACATAAATTATCATAAAACTAAGATAACTAAAGCAAAACTCATACATATGTGGGTCAATGACAAAAAGAGGGTCTAAAAACTTGTTCTTTAAAAGTTCTTTGAAAATGGAAAAAAAAAAATATTTCTGAGTGAAGAATTATGTTTTCTAACAGATTTCAGTAGTTGACCAACATTTCAAAGTTTTTAGGTTCATTATTTTTTAGTATTTTTAATTTGAGCACCCAAAAATGTCAGGTGGTGCAACCAAATATATGAAAATATATTTATATGTTCCTGTTATTTTTTCTGTGTGAAATTATTGGCAAGTATCTCTCAAGTGTCTGTAGTGACTCATACATTTTCATTTTGTGTGTTTCATTTCTTTTATTTGTGAATAAGATCAATAATTTGATGTTAAAATAACATTTGACATTATTACATTGGTTGTTCCACCTGACATGGAAATTGTTCCAGTCACCAATGAAGTGAAAAAACCTTTTTTTTCAGTATTTCAGAGAAATCTACAAACTTTTCCACTTGGTCACAAATGTCATTTGGGCTCCTCTGGCTGATGCAGTTTCCTGTTTCCTGTTTTATTCTCTTCACTTTAAAATAAAAGTCTAATGTTACGGTTGCACCACCCTGACATTTGACAAGGTGAAAATTACGGGACAAAAGTTTTTNACATTTCTCAACAGCTTTAAAATTCTTTTTATTTGCAAAGAATGTTTTATTTAAAAAGGTTCAAGCATAAAATAATGCCACTGTGTTTTTAATTTCCATTTACAATAACTGACATTCAATTTTTAGAGTTTAATTACTGTGGATACTTGTCAGGACGGTTGCACCACCTGACATTTTGGGGGTTTGAGGAACCAAAACACAAAAAAACATGTTATATTTTAATAGTTTAAAGATGTGTTCAAATAACACAGGTTTCATAGAATAAAGAAACTTTCTAGTTCTTTAGTGCCACAAAAAGTTTCCTTTTAGACCATAATTTTTTGAAGTGGGCAAAGAGACAGTTGTCTGCACAAACAGGGGGGGATGGCACATGACTTAGATATAGAACACAAAAACCATAATTTTGTACATTTTATTGTCTTATATTTTGATTAAATGCAGCATATCCAGATAGATAAGAAGATAAAGGTTTATAATCTTGATGGCAGCCTCAACAGTTTCCATCCACTTTGTCATTTATTGTCTTTGGGTCTGAAGTGACTCTGATCTCCCTCAGTGATCTGTAAAAATGACGCACAAACCAACAAACCCTCTTTGCTCTGCAGCTAAACCTCTGCACAAACCAAGTCTCAGACCCCCCCCAGACCACACAGGAATAACAGAACCCCCCCCCAGTCTGCAACACGAGCAAGTGTTAAACATGGAGGAGTTTAAACTAATGAAACCTGAACGGAGCTCAGGAAGGAACAAAGGGTCATTTTAAAGGAGGAATACGCAGATTTCTGCACAAAAACACAGATTTAGACAGAAAACTGGAACAAAATTTCACAAGTAAACTCTAAATCCTAATACTACCCCTAATTTTAAAGATAATGATTCTAGTTTGAGGAACAGAAGCATAAAAAAAGGTGATTTTTTTTTCCGAAATGAATATTTTCTGTGAAATTGTGTAATGGCAAAAATCTTCGCACATCTACATCTAAGGCAGTGTGGGGTACCACAAGGTTCAGTTTTGGGACCTAAACTTTTAATTTTATATATAAATGACATTTGTGATGTCTCTAAATTATTGCAGTTTGTTTTATTTGCTGATGATACAAATTTATTTTGTTCAGGACATAATTTGAAAACAGTATCTAAAAATATTGAAAATGAAATGGTCAAGCTTAAATCTTGGTTTGATGAAAATAAGTTGTCATTAAACTTGAAAAAAACTAAGTTCATGGTTTTTGCAAGCAAAAAGAAGGACAATGTTTTAGTTTCTATCAATGGAGTGAATATTGAAAATATCTCTGTGTGTAGATTTCTGGGAGTGATGATGGATGAAAAAATGAGTTGGAAACATCACATATCATACATCAAAAAGAAACTATCGAAGAACATTTTTATTTGAATAAAGTAAAGTACATCCTTGATTGTAATACCATGAGAATGTTGTATTACGCACTGGTGCTGCCATATTTGACTTACTGTATTGAGGTGTGGGGAAACGGATATAAAAGTAACATTGAGCCAATTTTTCTGTTACAGAAAAAAGCAGTGAGATTTATTCACAAAGTTAAATTCAGAGAACATACAAATAGTTTATTTTCTAAGTCACGATTATTAAAACTTCGAGGAATTATCGAATTACAGACACTATTAGTTATGTTTAAAGCTAAAAATAAATTACTACCCGAAGGTATTCAGAAGTTTTTTGAGTTTGCTTCATATGATGAAAATCATAGAAGGAGATTTAATTTCACGCATCAATTTCCTCGGACAACATTGAAACAAATGTGTATTTCAGTTGTTGGTGTTAAATTATGGAATTGACTTGAAGGGATGCAGAAATATTTTTCAATTTAAAAAAATATATAAAGAGACATTTCTTAAGTTATGACCTTGAAATTTAATTTGACGCATTGTTCTTTACTTATGTTTATTTGGTTTATTTATTTATTTTTTTGGTTGTTGTTTGTTCTTTTACTTTTTGTTTCTTTGTTCCCATCTTGACAATCTTGAGACTTGAGTTCCTTTTTTGAAGGCGCTAAGAGTCGGGTGGAGGTGATGGTGGCGAAACATTTTGAAGTTTTGTGATCAGAATAGAGGCAGCAATAAATAAGAACATTGTTCTTCCAGCTGCTCCTTTCCAGTCATGCAGAGTTTCAATGTTTAAATATGTGTAATTTATCAAATACTGTAATGTTGTAAACTCTCATGTATGGGACAAATTTAAAAAAAAAAAAAAAAAAGGCAGGTGAATCAGACAAAGACAATTAAATACAAAAATCAAACTTCCAAAGTGATTGTGACATTTGTGTGAAATTGTGTAAAATAAATCTTAGCAGTGCCTACAGTTCCTAAGGTTCTTTATTATCATACTATCTTTACTGCTGGTTTAAATGCAAGATAAATTTCAGAGAGTAATGGGAGGGTTTCAGCAAGAGGGTGTGAACTCACAGGAGTGGGCGTGGTCATGGGTGCAGCATGTAAACAATCAATCACCTGCAGCTGTTCGTACCGCGTGCGCAATGTTGGCAATTAACAGTTTAGAGTTTGTTTGGAGGGAATTCTGTTCATGTTGAAAAGGGACACCCGTTTCCAGAATAGATTAAATTATCAATAAAAGCCAGATGATGAGCCCTGCAGCAGACTGGAGCCACTGGTGGAGGTGAAGATGAAACCAGGTTTTATTCACTCAGACTGTTGAAGGATGCGTCTTCGCTCCATCCTGGACTTTAACCCTGTGACTGAAGAAACTTCTGGAGCTTTTCATGGATTTTACAGACTGTAGCACCGGGAAAACAGTGAGTGACAGCGTTAAAACAGCGCGCATTCCTAATTATGGAGTCTCCAATAATCAGCGGTGAGGTGGAGAAAGCGGAGGCTGGAGGTTGGAGTCAGGCCGGAGCAGACGCGCAATCCGCGGTGAGTGGTCGCGACGTGACGTCCCTTTTTATGTGTCTGAGTGCAATATTTCCTTCCATCATGAATTGAGTATTTCATCACATGTATTTCTTTATTCTATGAAACCTGTGTTATTTGAACACATCTTTAAACTATTAAAATATAACATGTTTTTTTGTGTTTTGGTTCCTCAAACCCCCAAAATGTCAGGTGGTGCAACCGTCCTGACAAGTATCCACAGTAATTAAACTCTAAAAATTGAATGTCAGTTATTGTAAATGGAAATTAAAAATACAGTGGCATTATTTTATGCTTCAACCTTTTAAAATAAAACATTCTTTGCAAATAAAAATTTTTTTAAAGCTGTTGATAAATGTAAAAAACTTTTGTCCCGTAATTTTCACCTTGTCAAATGTCAGGGTGGTGCAACCGTAACATTAGACTTTTATTTTAAAGTGAAGAGAATAAAACAGGAAACAGGAAACTGCATCAGCCAGAGGAGCCCAAATGACATTTGTGACCAAGTGGAAAAGTTTGTAGATTTCTCTGAAATACTGATAAAAAAGGTTTTTTCACTTCATTGGTGACTGGAACAATTTCCATGTCAGGTGGAACAACCAATGTAATAATGTGAAATGTTATTTTAACATCAAATTATTTATCTTATTCACAAATAAAAGAAATGAAACACACAAAATGAAAATGTATGAGTCACTACAGACACTTGAGAGATACTTGCCAATAATTTC
>RPOG01004082.1:0-20778 GCA_008086565.1 Thalassoma bifasciatum | reverse complement strand
TATCAGTATTTCAGAGAAATCTACAAACTTTTCCACTTGGTCACAAATGTCATTTGGGCTCCTCTGGCTGATGCAGTTTCCTGTTTCCTGTTTTATTCTCTTCACTTTAAAATAAAAGTCTAATGTTACGGTTGCACCACCCTGACATTTGACAAGGTGAAAATTACGGGACAAAAGTTTTTTACATTTCTCAACAGCTTTAAAATTCTTTTTATTTGCAAAGAATGTTTTATTTAAAAAAGGTTGAAGCATAAAATAATGCCACTGTATTTTTAATTTCCATTTACAATAACTGACATTCAATTTTTAGAGTTTAATTACTGTGGATACTTGTCAGGACGGTTGCACCACCTGACATTTTGGGGGTTTGAGGAACCAAAACACAAAAAACATGTTATATTTTAATAGTTTAAAGATGTGTTCAAATAACACAGGTTTCATAGAATAAAGAAATACATGTGATGAAATACTCAATTCATGATGGAAGGAAATATTACACTCAGACACAAAAAAAGGGGACGTCACCTCATTGACCCTTTTCCCACCTGTGAAACTTCAGGTGTTACAAAACAAAACAAATGCAAAAGTGAATCTGCAGCATATGTTTGTTTTCATACAACCTCCAGTTTTCCCTCTCTCCATGTACGGATTATGACACTGACATCAATCATTCTCTCTTCTACATGCACATTTTTCTTTTCTGAAGTATTTCTCGCAACTTAAAGACATTAAATAAGATTAAAGTCTTGAAAAGCTGCAGAAAAGCTCAAATTTGGTGCAAAAAGAGGAGAGTCAGGTGGTTGTTGGAGCCAGTCCACATGTGGTTTGTGGATCTGGAAATTATTTTTGTTGTATGTTTGACATGAAAAGAAAAGGACGTGTGGTCGAGCTGAAAGATTTATCGTTTTCTGATCAGACATCACGTTCATGTTTTCGCCAAAACTGCAATTTTTTTTCTCCAGGATCTTTAGTATCAGCTGTTTCACACACGTGTTAAAGTGTAAAACTGTTGGAAAAATTCATTTTTTTCCTTGGGATTGTTGAATCTCGTTTTTCTTATTATCACTTTTTTTATTTTTTTTTAATTGTTTCATATTTAATTTCTTTTTCTTTTTTTTTTAACATAAAACAATGATTTTGCACTCAACTGTTTTTAAAAGTTAAGAGTCAAAGATGCTCTTTTTGTTCTTCAATTGTTAAAACTAAAAATATGATTAAAAAGTCCAGTTTAGAAACAGTGAGAGTCGTATTTAAAGTTCAGACTCAGTGAAGTGTTTGATTAAGGGTTTTAAGAAAAGTCAAAATTTGGCTATTTATCTCAAAATCTTCTTTTTTTTTTTTTTCAAAATTTTGCCTTTTATCTGTTAATGTTGTCTTTATTTCTTATAGCTTCGACCTAAATCTTAGAATTTTGACTTTTTTTATATCAAAATTTCCGCTTTTTATCTTAAATGTTGCCTTTATTTCAAAACTTTGATGCTTAATCTCAAAAATTTGACTTTTTATTTTCAACATTTGCCTTTATCTTAAAATTTTGACCCTTAATGTGAAAGTTTAGACTTTTTTCACGTAATGTTGGATTAATTACATAAAATTTTGAATTTTTTTTATCTTCAAATTTTGAATTTTTGTCTCCGAATTTTGTCTTTATTTCTCAAAATTTCCACTTTTTAACTTAGATATTGACCTTTTATTTTAAAGTTAAAAATAATTCTTACCTTCATTTTTATCCTTGTATTACAGTAAAAACTTTTGATGGTTTGATGTAATTCTCTGCCGTATATTGGGAAAACTTCACTAAAGCTTGCTGTAAATAAAATTGTAAATTGAATTGAAATCGCAACATCTGCCAGAAAAATCACAATTAGATCTTTTTCTAAAATGGTTCAGCCCTAACGTGTTGACACATGGTTTGAAGACAACAGTTACACCTTGATGTGACATGTTTATAAAAATAATGGTAAACTGTGTCACAGCTCTTGTCAATCAGATATATTTTTCTGTTTAACATCTTTTGACCGTGTCCTCTGACGTGTTTTTTGTGGGTGGCGCTCTGGAAACACGATCACAGACTGTTTAATGAGTGGACGCTAGGGCTGAACGATTTATCGTTTTCTGATCGAAATCTCAATTTCAGACATCGTGATCATGTGATCGTTAAAGCTGTGATTTTTCCTGCTCCTGACTGACCCAGGATCTGTTATATCAGCTGTTTCACACACACCTGTCTTTGAGTGAGAGACTGTTGGAAAAATACTTTTTTCTTTGGGATTGTTGTTGATTTTATTTTATTTAACTTGACACAATTAAGGATATTTTGCGCAAAATTGTTTTTAAAAGTTAAGAGTCAAAGATAGCTCTTTGTGTTCTTCAGTTTTTAAAACTAAAAATATGATTTAAAAAGTCCGGTTTAGAAAAAGCAGGAATGGGTGTGAGGTTTTAAGAAGAGTTAAAATGCGACAACTTAACAAAAAATCTTCTTTGAATTTTTTAATTTTTTTGCCTCTGTATTTATTTCTCATAATTTCAACTAAAATCTTAAAATTTTGACTTTCTAGATCAACATTTCTACTTTTTATTTCAAAAACTGACTTTATTTCAAAATGTAGACTTTTGTCGTCTTAAAATTTCAACCTTAAATGAGAAAGTTTGGACTTTTTTCACATAAACTTAAACTGATTTCTTAAACTTTAAGAAGTTTCATCTCAAAATCTTGACTTTTTGTCTCAGAATTTTGTCTTTATTTCTCAAAAATTTCCACTTTTCATATTAAATATTGACCTTTTATCTCAAAGTTTGAAACGATTCTCACCTTCAGTTTTTATTTTCATCCTCACATTAGAGTAAAAGCTTTTGATGTTTCAATGGTTTGATGTAATTTTCTGTCAAGTTTGTAAATTGACTTTAAATTGTGAAAATTTCACGAAAGTTTGATTTAAAGAAAATCGTGAATCGAATTGAAATCTCTGTATCTGCCAGAAAAATCACAATTAGATCTTTTCCTGAAACTTTTCAGCCCTAGTATACAATCAAAACCAAAGTATATCTCATATCTAAAGGACACGAGACAAGATTAAAGTGATGAACTGGAGCAGAAAAGTTTAACTTTGTGTGAAAATGAGTCTGAATCTGATCAAATCCTGACATAAAAACATTGATCTGACACATTTCTCTCACGTCGCCCCCTGGTGGTGAACATGCTCCTTGGTTAGAAGCAGAGTTTGTTGATGCTTAAGTAGAAAAATAATTTCTGATTTGGTGAGTTTTAGTTTTATCAGACTGTGACGATGGAACGATGAGGTTAGAGCTCGTTTAGAGTCTGATTTTTCACGTTCATTTGAAGCTTTTATTGTTGCTTAACTTTATAAAAACTGAACCATGCTTAAGTATCTGAATATCTGTCTGGTGGTTTTTGTGTAAAGAGGGAGAAGCTGTGAGATGCTGGAGGATCTGATGATGCTGTCAAATACTTTTTTTTTTACCAAATAGGAGAAAAAGAATCTGATAAATGCTGTTGCACGTGTTTGTTAATGTTCAAATTTTCAATGTTTGATGCAAAAATATTTCGATCTGTTTGTTTAAAGTGTTTTTTTCTTCACTAAACCTCAAACAACCAATTCTCTGTTTGTGTTTTTCTTCAGTTTAAAGTGTTTTTCTCTCACAGAACATGCAGTAAGTTGGAAATAACTCCAGATATTGAAAGTTTAAAGTGTTCCAGAGAAAATGGGCCCAAGCACTTATGCACAGGACTTTTTTTTAAATGTTTTATGGTTTAGATAAGTGGAATAGTCCAGGCAGGTGTTTTGAAGCTCAGGTGTTAAAGGTTTAAAGAAGAGGAGTAAATATGAGCTTGATGCTATAAATGAGTAAATGATAAGATGGTGAACTTTTCTTTAACCTGAAATGATCTTGATGATTTTTCACGTTCAGGGTAAATAAACGTGTCAGAAAAATCCTCTTGGTCTCTGAAACTTTCCTCACCTGTTGTTGATGAATTAATAAACCTGAGAGCAGAAAATCCACAACAAGCGTCACAGATTCTCTGCAGAATGATGCAACAAACACACGAGCGAGCGAACGAGACGTTTTCCTCCGAGGAGAAAACTTCGACTTTTGATGTTGGAGTTTGGTTTCAGGTTTGTTTTTTTAAAATGTTCAGACGTGTTTCTGAAAACAGGGTCGACTTTTTTAAACCGTCTGAATCCTCTTTCCTGAGCGTGAAGTCGGGGAATAACAGAGTTTAGAGCATCCATGACCTGAGAGAGGAAGGAAAAGGAGGGAGAAGGTGAGGGAGGAAGGTAAGAGGATGGGAATGTGAAAAAACAATAACCTGAATATACCTGAAAAAACAAAATTCTGGAATAATTCAACAGTTTTAGGATAAAAAAAGTCAGTATATGAAGACAGAACTTAATAATTTTGAATAAAGGTTTTTAAATATTGGGATAAAAGGTCTAAGCTGTAAGTTGAAAAGTCAAAATTTTGAGATAAAAAGTCCAAATCCTTGAATAAAACACCAAGATTTTCAGACAAAAAATCAACTTTTTGAGAAACAATGTCATAATTTTGACATGGTTAGTCAAAATTAAAAGAAAAAACTCAGAATTTAGAGGCTGAAAGTCAAAATTCAGAGATAAAGAGTCAAATTTAAAAATAAAAAGTTGAAATTTTGGGATAGAGGCTAAAGTAATGAGAAAAAAAAAAATCAAATTCTGGGATAAAGATGAAAATATTAAGAAAAAAGTTTAACTTTTTGAGATAAATAGTCAAACGTTTGGGGTAGTCAGCCAAATTCATAGAAAAAAAGGCAAAAATCAGAGACATAAGTTTCAATTTTGAAATAAAAAGATGAAATTTTGGGACTAAAGTTTAAATAATGAGATAAAAAGTCTATTTGAGAAAAAGTAAAAATTCAGGAATTAGGGCCAGAATATCAAAATAAAAACTTTCTGAGATAAAAGTCATCATTTTGGGACAATTAATCAAAATTAACTGAAGTCAAAAATCAGAGATTAAAAGTCTGAATTCAGAGACAAAAGTTATTATTTTGAAGTAAAAAGATTTAATTTTTGGATAAAGGTCAAAGTTTCATGATACAAAGTTGACTTTTTGAGGTAAAAGTCATAATTTTGGGAGTTTGTTGAAGTTTTAATATTAATTCAAAGAGAACTGAAGGGATTGAACAGCTGTGAACGTTCTTTACTCCGGACCAAAGAAATTCCAACAGTTCCAGAGTTTTTCCAAAAACTTCAAAAAGGAGATCACTCCGGTTATAAAACCTCCTCTGAAGCTTCAGCGTGAAACTGAGAAAAAAGGAGCAACTTTTTTGTCGGTCGTCATGACAACGGAGGTAAACAACAGCCTGGTGCTGCTGCACGCGGAGGAAAACGAAGGAGCTGCTTCCTGACATCAACTCTTCCCTGGATCCAGTGAGATCACTTTAATTTTTGATTTTTGGGCCTGGTATAGCAGAGATTTTTTGTTGACTTATTCCTTTGCCTCTTGTAAGTGATTTGTTCAGAGTCAGAAGCTGCAGAGACGACATTCTCTGACCAATGAGTGACATTGTCTAATCTCCACGGCATAGACCGTCTGTCCAAGCCCCAGTATAAACCTGTTGTCTCGGCTCCACACAAAGACCAGTTTTCCATCCTCCATTGTAAAGGCCCGTTATCTAAGATTTCAGTAAAATAAAGGAGTTTTTCTGCAGAACTCTTTATGAAAGTGCTGTAAATATAATACTTATGACTTTAAAACAACTGTAACAAACTGGAAACTCTGCTGCCAGTGTGTTATTGTTCATTTAGAGTCACATACTGTAATCCAATATACTGTATTATGGTCACAAAGAAATTCCAGTACATGCACCGTAAAATAGTTTTTACTGGCTCCTGAACTCTAAAACCATCAGCTCATGTCTGATGTTGAATCAGTCTGAGAGTTAAAGGATTGTGTCCGGCTCCTGTTTCTGCTCTTTCACATGCACCAAAACCTACAGAAACTCATCATCACGGTAAAGATTTATTTTCTCTTTTCTTCCCAAACTTTTTCTCTCTTTTCCAAACTTCCTCCCGTCTTTTGTCTCCATCCATCCTTCTCTCCTCTCTCCTCTTTTCCATTCAAACTTTCCTCTTTTTTACTTCCTTTAACTTTGCAGCCTCTTCCTCCTCTTTCTCTCCCTTTGCTGCGCTCCCTCCTTTCATGCCACCTTTTATCCTCTTTTCCACGCTCCTCCGCCGCTCCTTCCTCGCCGTCTCCGTCTCTGGCTGCTGAGCCCGGGCGCTCGGCGGTTGCACGGTGTTGCCTCATGCAGCAGANTCCAGCAGCCCCAACGCTGCCGTCTTTAATATTTCAGGCGTCTGCTGCCGGCTCGGCATTATCGCACCATGATGACATTTAGAGGCGAGGAGGTGTAACGCTGCTCCGACACGACCGCAGGACACAAACACACGAAGAAGAAGAAGAAAAACTACTTACACTCCTCACTCTGGCTGAGGATGTCGGTAATAAGATCATTTCAGGTTAAAGAAAAGTTCACCATCTTATCATTTACTCATTTATAGCATCAAGCTCATATTTACTCCTCTTCTTTAAACCTTTAACACCTGAGCTTCAAAACACCTGCCTGGACTATTCCACTTATCTAAACCATAAAACATTAAAAAAAAAAAGTCCTGTGAGTCAGTGCTAAGGCCCCTTTTTCTCTGGAACACTTTAAACTTTCAATATCTGGTCTTATTTTCAACTTACTGCATGTTCTGTGAGAGAAAAACACTTTAAACCGAAGGAAAACACAAACAGAGAATTAGATGTTGGAGGTTTAGTGAAGAAAAAAACACTTTACACAAACAGATCGAAACATTTTTGCAGTAAACATTTAAAATTTGAACATTAACAAACACGTGCAACAGCATTTATGAGATTCTTTTTCTCCTATTTGGTAAAAAAAAAAAAGTATTTGACAGCATCATCAGATCCTCCAGCATCTCACAGCTTCTCCCTCTTTACACAAAAACCACTGAAGGATGTTTTCTCCTCTTCATGACAGAAAAACTGAATCAAGAAGAAGAGGAGACAGATATTCAGATACTTACGCATTTTGTACAGAACAAACAAAGCATGGTTCAGTTTTTATAAAGTTAAGCAACAATAAAAGCTTCAAATGTCTAACCCTAACCCTCTAAAGACCTGGTGGCACATATGTTAGTACAAAATGATGTTTGTGTGGCGTTATAGATGAACATGCACGCACTTCTGCGCAGCACTTTAGCGCAGCTGTGTTATAAGATCCACGCCCACCGTGAGTCTGTAGTCGGGCTAGAGGAAAAGAACCAAACCCAGTAGAGACGAGGAGAGTAGAGCTGGAACTGTAGAGTGGAAAAGCGACATAAATTTCCCCAACAGGATAAAAAAAGTATTTCTGATTCTGATTTTTGATTCTGAATCACAAAAACATTCTGGGTAACTTGAGAGCTGTAGTTTTGCTAAACAGCTGGGGGAGAAAAATCTGTTATTTTATTGCAAAACATTGTTCCCTGTTTGTAAGGAGCTGAACTTGTTTATTGTCAGGATGGAGTTTGAGAAACAATTTGACTCCCAAACATGTGCTCTCACCTTCTTGTTCCCAAGTAATTACTGTTTTTCTGTCCTTGAGGGAATAATACAGTTGTTTTAAAGTGTCATTATAGAAGTTTTCCTGTTCAACACAACAGGATTTTACTGTGGGAATTTCCTCGTGAATTTACAGAAATTGTAACAGTGAAGATTTGATGAAATAATCTGTAATTTGAGGCGTTGATTTGCCTTAAGCAGCACATTCTTCACACTCTGTTTCCTGCTCCATCCTCTGAATAAAGACGTTAAAAGCCCCAAAAAAGAAACAAACTCCTCAAAATTCTGCTGTTAAACTCCGTAAACCCTCTGACCCCCCCTCCCCATCTGTTGGCCTCCTCCCAGCTGAGCTGATAACAACGTACGGCTGTTCATCATCAAATCCTCTAAAAGAGTAAATAAAATCCAACAAAGAGGGAGCAAAGACAGAGAGAGAGAGAGAGAGAGAGAGAGAGAGAGGTGTGGTTTTAGTGGGGGCAGATACAGAAAACAAATCTCACGCTGTCTCTTCAGTTTCTTTAAGTCACTAATGGATAGAAAGTTCTGTGTCGGTTTAAAAAAGCTGTTTTTATTTTCATGTTCAGATAAAATGAAAAGCCCCGCCCCCTGGTGTCTGGCTGCAGTATAGGTCATAAGCCCCGCCCCCTGGTTTCTGGCTGCAGTATAGGTCATAAGCCCCGCCCCCTGGTGTCTGGCTGCAGTATAGGTCATAAGCCCCGCCNTGTATTCCAGATATGAGCCGGGAAAACTTTAAAAAATTACGATACCTGGTAGAAACGTTTCTCTCATCCTTACTCTAAGGTGGTATGATGATGTCATCTGGCTGCATGGTGTTCAGGTGTTTTTTTACTGAGAAGTTAGTTTCTCATTAGTTATTGGACGTTAAAAACCGTGATATAAGTTTCGTTTTACGATAGTTGACAGCTGCCGTTCGTGAGTAGTTTTTATCGGGGATATAAGAAACTTCAGGAAAGAGCCAAAAGGAGACTAAACCTTCTGAAGAAGAAGAAATAAATATTTTTATTTCTCTTTTTTACTTGGCTCCACCAGAAATTCTCTACTGCACAGAAACGGTTTTTTTGGCTTCAAAATCGTAGAACGGTGACAGACGGAAGCACGCTGTTTATTCTATATACAGTCAATGGTCGGGACCCTTTGGGGGGGTCGTGGAATGTGTCCCAAAATCAAAAACTATGAACAATTCCACATTTTATCTATCACCATAAGAATAAAAGCAAAAAAGGGGTTAAAGATAATATGAAAATATGCAAACTTAATTTTTTTTAATCTGTTTTTCACATTTCTTTGTTGAAGTTTGATGCAGTGAACACAGCAAAGACCACATTAGTCGGTTCATTTTCTACTGATGAGTTAAATTAAGTATCCTGGGGGTTTTTCATTGTTTTTCTTGGTCTGTTTTTGGATTGGTCCATTAGTGTTGTACCACAGCAGGGGGTCGCCAACCTCCAACGCTGCCATTTTGGGGGTCCCAGGCGGAAAAGTTTGGACACCCCTGGGTTAGGTCATTGACATGGTTGTGGGTCAATGAGGTGACGTCCCCTTTTTTTGTGTCCCAGTGCAATATTTCCTTCCATCATGAATTGAGTATTTCATCACATGTATTTCTTTATTCTATGAAACCTGCTCAAATTAAAATACTAAAAAATAATGAACCTAAAAACTTTGAAATGTTGGTCAACCACTGAAATCTGTTAGAAAACTTTATTCTTCACTCAGAAATATGTTTTTATCCATTTTCAAAGAACTTTTTAAAAATACGTTTTTAGACCCTCTTTTTGTCATTGACCCATATATGAGGTAAAAAGTAAAGAGGCCTAAGAATGAGACTTAGAAACTGATCAGATAAAAACTTAAAATATAACTTTAGATAATAGATAATATAAACGTCACAATTGTTCTGAAAATACCTTTTTTTTAACGCTATAACACGTTAAAAAATAAATAAATAAAGGCCCGAGTTACATGTAGAGAGAACTTGAAAAAGCACAAGTTTGTACCATTGGCTGTTTTTTCTTAAACTCTATTCAAGAAATACCAGAGTTATTTTGTTCTTTAATATCCTGGAATAAGACGTATTCTGGATTTTCAAGCCGATTTTAGATTGAATTGTGTATTTTAAGACTTTTCATTACCAGAAATAAGACAAAAATACTTGATTAGAAGTCCTATACTTTCTACTTTTAGCTTCATCCTGACTTTATTCCTGTTGAAAGAAAGTTTGAAAAATTTAAAAACATCTTAAATCTCATATTATAACATTTATCACTGATTGTTTGGTAAATATGAGCATAAACTGAGTTTAAATCCTCTCTCAGTGTCTGAATGTTTCTTTGTTCCAGCTGGTTTATGTGATACAGGCAGATAAACACACACACACACACACACACACACACACACACACACTCTGCGGGTTCATCATCCTGCAGTTTAACAGTTTATTAAACAGAGGAATGAAACTCTCAGGTCTCATATGAACAGAAACCTTTTGTCCCGTCTTTTTTCACTTCCTGTTGTTTTGTTTTTTTGGCGGCAGACTTTCAGGAGTCGCGGCGCCGTCAGCTCGATGTCGTCGGCCCGGTTTGGAGGAAAACAAACGACTCAGGAGACGAGGTTCAAGTTATCCTCCTCTCTTTCTGTTGTTCTTTTAACATCAACTCTGATTTTACTTTATTGAACCAGTAAAGATGGATAATGACGAAAAAAAAATCAGCTACAACTGCCAGGAAAATTATTCTGGATGCAAAGAAAAACCCATGAGGAACTTGGACGTTACAACACGACACAAACAAGAGGCCAAGTCAATGTTTTACAAGAAAGAGGAACAAAAATCCAAAATTTTAGAGATGAAAGAAAAATTTGAGAGATAAAAATCTAAATTTTGAGATTAAAAAAACCTAAAACATTAAGTAAAAGGACAAATTTTGACACAGTACAGTCAAAATTTTGAAAAAAAAAGATTGAATTTGGTGTAATTAATTATATATGAGATAAAAAGTTACAAAGTCTAATTATGAGTTTCTAAAGGCTGAAATCTTTAGATAAAACAAATCAAAATTCTGAGCTAAAAATCGGGAATTTGCAAAAAAGTCAACGTCTTAAGAAGAAAAAAGAGGAACAAAAATCCACATTTTTTGAGATGAAAGAAAAAAAATTGAGATCAATAGTCAAAATTTTGAGAAAAAAATCCAAACTTACAGATAAAAATCCTCGAAACGTTGAAATAAAAGGACAAATTTTGACACAACTAAGTCAAATTTTTTAGAAAAAAGTTGAATTTGGGATAATAAAGTCAAAATCCCAGAGGTCAAAATCATTAGATAAAAGTCAAAATTTGCAAAAAAAAAAAAAAAAAAGTCAAAGTTTTGAGAGAATGAGTAAAACTCTGAGAAAAGACCGATTAAATTTGACCAAGGAAAAATTGAGGGGGAAAAAAACACAATTTTGAGATGAAGTTAAAACTTTGAGCTAAAAAGTCGAGATTTTAGAGAAGTCTCATTCTTGTTGTTTTGGGACCTGCCATTGGCTACAGCAGGATAAAGTGAAGGTTCTGGAGTGGCCATCTCAGTGTCCTGACCTCAATATCATTGAGCCACAAACCTGCAGTTTTTGATCACTTTACATGAGTTAACCCACCTCAAAAGAGTAATAAAAGCACAGTGACGGTTGTAAATATGAATTCTGAGAAAGAAAGTCAAACTTTTCAGGACAAAAGCCAAAATTCTATGATTAAAAGTCAAAGTTTAAGATAAAATGATGAGAAAAAAGGCAAACTCTTGTGAAAAAAACTAAATTTCTGGTATAAGAAGTCTAAATTTTGAGATAAACGAGTCAAATTTCAAGGTAAAAAATCTTAAATTTGAGATAATGGTCAAACTTTTATGGTGCTTAGTCAGAATTTTAGATAAAAAGTCAAAATTTACACTCATCAGCCCAGAAGCTGCACATGAGACGTACTTGGACGTTCACACATGACAATGATCCAAAACACAAGGACAAGTGGACCTGCCATTGGCTACAGCAGGATAAAGTGAAGGTTCTGGAGTGGCCATCTCAGTCTCACAAGGCCAAGTCAAAGTTTTTAGGTAAAAGTTGAAATTTTGCACGAAAGAAGGGAAGAAAATCCAAATTTTTTGAGATGAAAGAAAAAGATTGAGATAAATAGTCAAAATGATGAGGAAAAGAAACGTCCAAATTTTGAGATAAAAACCCCAAAACATTGAGTAAAAGGACAAATTTTGGCACAATTGAGTTAAAATTTTAAGACAAAAAGTTGAATTTGGGATAATTAAGACAAAATCTGAGATATAAATTTGAAATATGGGATTTTAAGGTCAAAATCAAAAGACAAAAGTCAAAATTTGCCAAATAAAAAAGTCAAATGTTTAGAGATAAAGTCAAACCTTGAGAAAAAAACCAATATTTGAGATCAAGGACAAAAAATTGAGATTTGTAAATTGATATTTTACAGAAAAAGTTATATTTCTGAAACTGAAAAGTGATGTTAAATGAAAAGCCAACATTTGGGACCTGCCATTGGCTACAGCAGAATAAAGTGAAGGTTCTGGAGTGGCCATCTCAGTCTCGAGATCTCAAACCTGCAGTTCATGCAAGACAGAGCAAGAATTTACAGGAACTGGAGGCTTTTTGCCAAGAAGAATGGTCAGTTTTACCATCTGAGAAAATAAAGACCCTCATCCACAACCAGCACAAAAGACTTCAAGCTGTCACTGATGTTAAAGGGGAAATACACGCTGTTAAGAACTGGGGGATGGAAACTTCTCATCAGGCTCATTCTGGAAGTTTCTGGCGTTGCTGTTTTATTTCTGTCGTGGTTTGTAAACTTTTGAGCAGAACTGTATCTGGCTGTGACGGCGGCGTGATGCTCGGCGCTCTGACTGTTTGGAGGTTTCATTCCTCATCAGATTTACTCACACTTCTCCCGCTCTGCTGGCATTTTAAAGGCGTATGAAGTCTTTAAAAGCAGCCCTGATCTGTGATAAGCCCCTGCACCATCTTAATCTGCGGTAAAAGTGAGGGAAATGAGCATGTGATTGCAGGGGCTGCTGGGAAACCCACAGTGGACTGTTTGTTTAAGCGACATTTTCACAGTTTCAGTCTTAGCATATGACTACTGGAGTCAGCTTAGAGGAAGGTCAGTCATTTCTAAGAACAGTCCACCTTAAAGTGGGCTCAGAGGCCACGCACAGGTCAACTGGTGCGGGATCTTTTCCTCTAAGCTGATTGGACGGCACGCTGGCCGGCTAAGACGGACGGATAACGGCTGGATGTGAAGCTGCGCGCTGTGAGGAAGAAGTAATCTACTGGCTTTACCTTGACCTGCTTCTCCACCAAAGCTCATTTAAGTCACAAACTGCAGGAAAACACGGGAAAAACAGGGGTCAGCGAAGGTTCAGGACGCGGCGGCGAAAAGACGTCCAGATTAACCACTTTACTGCGTCCACCATGTTTGCCTGATTTAACCAGACAATCATCTTTAACACCAGAAAAACCTCCACTTTACTTTTTCTCTTTTTAATCTCTGCACCCAACAAACACTGAAACAAGTAAACTCAAAGTTCAGACGTTTAAAAAAGGAGCTAACATTTATTTCCTTAAAGAGGGGTATTTTGCTTTTTTAGTATTCTGTCCCTCTGGTGACCCTGTAGTGTATCTAAATGATTCACAGCTCATTAAAATCTCTTTATTTCTCTCAGTCTGGTGTTTTAGAAAACCCTATTTCCAGTCTCTGTCTGAAACATTTCATTTTAGCTGTCTCTTTAAGAAACCCCACTTCGCTCTGATTGGTCAGCCCTCCAAAAGCCTGTTGAAGGGTGGAGTTATGAGTTGACCTTAGTGTTTGAGGCCCACCCAAAATCCTTATGCAATGACTTCATTGTTTCAAGAAGTCTGGTGAAGCTGGTGAAAATTGTAAGGCCTGTTAGTCAGAAAATTCGTTTGGGTTTACTTTATTTTCTTGAACTAATTTTCTGACTAACAGGCCTCCTGAAAAAGAGGAGGGCTTCAAAATAAAATGTCATAAACTAAAGAGAAACTTAAGAATCACATGAAGTGAATTATTCTGAGATTGTTTCCTTCAGTGTTTTTTAATTGGATGTTTATAGTGTCTGATGTTTTCCTGTCGCCGTGGCAGCGACAGCAGGAAGCTGTAAAACCAAACTCAGAGATAAACTGCTCCGATTGTCTCTGTTTGAGGAAAGAGTCTGTAAATATTCAGAGAATGTTTCAGCCTTTAAATGTCACTTTGATTGATCTTTTCTCTTTTGTTGTCTTTTCTTTTCTTCTTCCTGCGTCTGTTCTTTTGTTCTCTGTTCTTTTCTACATTTGTCACTCCGTCCTCGACTCTTTGGTCTCTGGAGAAATATGTTTTCACAGCTCCGACTCTGAAAGGTCGTGTTTGGATGAAATTACATAATGATGAAGTCAGAGAAGGGATTCTTCTTCTTCTGATGAGCAGGAACGATTTCCAGGAACTTAAAGGTTCCTTGAGGGAACATTTCCTGTTTCTACACCTTGGGAAAATCACAAAGCAGAGCGGTTATTTTCTGCCTCTTTACTCCGGCTCAGAGAAATATCTGAGGATTAGCATCAGCGTCCGTTTTTAACTCCAGCTGGATTTATTCCTCAGAATGAACTCGTAAACTCCTGGACTTTGTTGTCGTCTCTCTGAGCCGCTCGCTTGTTGTTTTGAAGCCCGATTAAAAAAGAACTTGTTTGCGGTTCAAACTTTTTAAAAAATTATTCTCAAGCCCCGCCCCCAAATTTCCTGTCCTCTTTAAAATTACAACCCCACCGGCTACAGAATAACGTCCACGGAGCTTGATTTAGACGCGGGTTCCTGCGGTGGAAACGCCCCCTGGAAAGCTCCTGTGGTCGTTACACGGCTCAAATTAACCTCACACACTCGCTCTTCATGGATGTTTTTACGGCGTAGGGCGGCGAGGAGGCGGCTGACAGACACGCAAACAACTGTTAAATCAGATGTTTTATGAAGCGGAGGAGGTGGAGGGAAGAAACACTCCCTCATTGTTTCCTTCGGCCGGACGTGAATCAAAGAAGAGCAGAGACGTCAGCAGAAATCTGGGATCAGGAGGAAGGTGAAGAAGAGACGGAGAAACGATGAACGATCAGCTTCTCTGCTTCAACTCCAGAGTTTTTCACCTTTTTAGAATCCGAATAAATCGTGAGAGACGACTGATAAAGAGAGATTTGGTGTGGAGGTGGATAAACGTGTCCACACGTAGCCAGATATCTATGAAACCACAGGTATACAGATTTATATTTTTCATTTTGTCCCGACATCCACACAAAACCACAGTTTGACGAAAAACAATCTTTTATGAAAATTTCGGCTAAATTATAGATTCAGGAAAAACTCTGGTTTCGTGGCGACGTGTTTGGATAGATAGATGTGTGAAGAATTATGTTTTCTAACAGATTTCAGTAGTTGACCAACATTTCAAAGTTTTTAGGTTCATTATTTTTTAGTATTTTTAATTTGAGCACCCAAAAATGTCAGGTGGTGCAACCAAATATATGAAAATATATTTATATGTTCCTGTTATTTTTTCTGTGTGAAATTATTGGCAAGTATCTCTCAAGTGTCTGTAGTGACTCATACATTTTCATTTTGTGTGTTTCATTTCTTTTATTTGTGAATAAGATAAATAATTTGATGTTAAAATAACATTTCACATTATTACATTGGTTGTACCACCTGACATGGAAATTGTTCCAGTCACCAATGAAGTGAAAAAACCTTTTTTATCAGTATTTCAGAGAAATCTACAAACTTTTCCACTTGGTCACAAATGTCATTTGGGCTCCTCTGGCTGATGCAGTTTCCTGTTTCCTGTTTTATTCTCTTCACTTTAAAATAAAAGTCTAATGTTACGGTTGCACCACCCTGACATTTGACAAGGTGAAAATTACGGGACAAAAGTTTTTTAACTTTCTCAACAGCTTTAAAATTCTTTTTATTTTCAAAGAATGTTTTATTTAAAAAGGTTCAAGCATAAAATAATGCCACTGTGTTTTTAATTTCCATTTACAATAACTGACATTCAATTTTTAGAGTTTAATTACTGTGGATACTTGTCAGGACGGTTGCACCACCTGACATTTTGGGGGTTTGAGGAACCAAAACACAAAAAAACATGTTATATTTTAATAGTTTAAAGATGTGTTCAAATAACACAGGTTTCATAGAATAAAGAAATACATGTGATGAAATACTCAATTCATGATGGAAGGAAATATTACACTCAGACACAAAAAAGGGGACGTCACCTCATTGACCCATATATTATCTCACATATTTATCTTTTATATTTATCTCTTTTTATGCAGACGACACTCACTCTTACATTTCTCTTCAACACTGCAAACCGAGCTTCACAGTTTTAATAATCAGGTTAAATCAAAGAGATTTTAAATTGTGATTAGGATTTTAAAACCTCACTGAAACAAGATTACAGGAAATTTATTTTATCATCTACAAAGAAAGAGACTTGTAAGATTCTTGAAACACAAACTATGTCACAGCAAAGAAAATCAACCACTATATTTTTATTCTTTTCAAGCAATTTATGAGTCAGTTTTCTCTTTTAAAGTCATAAATCAGACATTAATTCACACTCAGTAACTTGTGCAGATTGAAGTTTTCAGGCTGTGACTCTCAAAAAAAACAATCCCTTGTGATGGTTTGTTTGTCTCCAGGTCAAACGCTCAGGAAAATGAAGAAGAGCTAAATAAAGCAGCGACCGCAGCACGCACCAGGAAACAAAACTGAAGAAAGAGGGAACAGAGCTGGAACCACGACAAATAAAGGAAAACAAACAAAACACCAGAAAAAAAAGAACAGAAATCTTTTTAATGGAGCGATAAAGGTCATAAAACACCCGTTACTCCCACAAACCTCAAAAACAGCAGGAAAGGTCAAAGGTGGGCGAGCTGTGACACGCTCTGACGAGTGTCCATCAAAGGTCAGACCCCGCCCACCAATCAGGGACGGCCCCATGTGAAGGTGTTTCTGGAGGAGGGGGGGGGGGTACTACCTCCTACTTCCACATGTAGTCTGTAGTGTGACTGTTTTGTTGGACCTGTTTAGTCGTATACTACTCTGGATTTCTGTTTCAGGAAGTGGAGCTGATGGTTTTTTTCTAATGTTTAACTTTATCATAAATAAATCCATGAGAACATTTCAGTCATTAATTCACCACATCAATCAGTGGAGAAGTTACAGGAGCAATAAAAGTAGATAAGTTAAATTAGATGTCAATGAGATACAAAGGAAAATAAATAAATGAAATTAAGCATGGGAAGGGAATAGTAGCTGTAAATATTTTTGAGAAATTTTATGGTTTTTTCATTATTTTTAGTGGTTCAAGGAACATTTTTGATTCATTTAGAAAAACAACAGATTCAGGGAGAGATTAGAGTCCTGATTTTATCAAATTTGTAAAGGTATAGAAGTTTATTACAGCAAAATCCCCATATTTGATTTTTAATCTTGCACCAAAAGTTATCGTGTATTGCAGTGGTTCCCAACCTTTTCCAAATCAGGGCCCACTTTCAGAGCTCAAAAATGTTCGAGGCCCACCTCCAACCTCAAAAGTAAAAGGCCGCCGTACTATATAAGGCCTTTTTAGAACCCTATGTGTAATAATGACCCCTCAGAAAGCCATAATGAAACCCTAAATGTGATAGCTGGTCAGTAATGTAACACAAGTTAAGCCAAAAACATAATAACTTTTTGCCCGAAATATGACAACTTGTTACGTTCTGGTGCAATTATTATATTTTGGGTGTTACTTTATTCTTTTTTGTTACTTTTCAGGCTCAGCACTTCTGTTACATTTATGGCAATTTTTGAAGATTTCAGAGTCATGCTACTGAAAAAGCAATAACGTGCCTTCTTGAGGGACATTTTTCCTATATGAATATCTGAACTGATTTAATTTCCCTCAAAACTTAACAGAGTTTAACATTTTAAACATTGGTATGTGTATTTGTATCTTATATTTCTATTTGTACCTTGTATCTTTATATAATTACACTCCAATAAAATACTTATTTGGAAATGATTCTGCGGCCCACTTGCTATACCTTCACGACCCACCAGGGGGCCTTGACCCACAGGTTGGGAATCACTGGTGTATTGAAAATAAATCTGAAACCAACTGACTTTTTATTTTTCCAGCTGGTGTAAAAACTGCGTCCTCATTACCCACGTAGGCTGTTAGTGTAAAATAAAANTTTATCTCTGGGACCGTTTCACATTTTTGTTGTTGTGTTGTAGTTGAGCTGATTTATTCCAGTAGGTGTCAGTAATTCACCTCAACCTGAGCGCCCCCAAACTGACAAACGCCATTAGCGCCGTGCATTGTGGGAAACAGTACGCCAGGTAGACTGGTCCGTTACAGACTGAGAAATTTTCCCGGATCAGTAGAAACATCCGGGAACTTGTAGTTTACTACAGATCTACCAAGTTTTCACAAACTGATACTACAAACTGAATTTCAGCAGAAGTAGGAGGAGGTTTGGAAAACAGCCTCTGTGAAAAAACAATGCTGTGTTTTTAAAGCTTATAACTGTAGAACCATAAAGTCAAAGTTCATCAGTGATGCCTCATTTGAAAGATTAAAGTCTCTTGTTTCAGATTACGTCATGTTTTTATATGTGGCTAAAATGCAGCTGAAACACCTTTTTAATCTTCATTTTTTATAACCAATTTTTGAACATCATTAACTTCAAGATGCTTCATGTCAGAGATAAAACATCCACCACTTCACTTCTACACCTTCTCATCTACATCTGAGTGAAGTTTGAGCTTTTTAGGTAAAACTTTGTAGGAGTTAGAGAGTTTTTAGTCTCAGGTGACAAAACAAAACCAGCTGTATCAGTGCTCAGTGTCCTCTTATTAGTCAGCCTTGCTTTCTTCATGGAAATGGTTGCTCCCAGTCGAGCTTAACGATTCAAATAATGTTCTAATTGGGAGTATTTTTCCGTTTTGCTATTGCAACTTGTGTGATTATTTTTCGGTCCCCTGTCTTGTGTGTCGTTTAGCAAACACATTTTTTGGAAATGCATATCAACATTAATTATACTGACTTTTTTTTTTTTGCCCATATTTGTCATTTTTGACTACTTTTTTGGGCCACCTTTTTCTACTTTTTTTTACTCTTTTCTAAGTTTTCTCCCAATTTTCTTGCCAATTTTTCTTGCTTTTCGACCATTTTTGCTACTTCATGACTATTTTCCAAGTTTTGTTCCAAGTTTTAAACCAACTTATGTTGCTTTTGTACCATTTTCGCAACTTTCTGACTAATTTTTAAGTTTTCTCCTAAGTTTCTTATCAATTTATGCAGCTTTTGTACCATTTTTGCTTCTACCTGACTATTTTCCAGCTTTTCTTCCACGATTCTTACCACTTTATGCAGCTTTTGTACCATTTTTACTACTTTTTGGACTATTTTCCAAGTTTTCTTTGGTTGAGTGACTCTGGTGTAGAGAAGAAAACATCTCCTGCAAAAAAAATGAATCTGGTATTCTGACACATTAGAGGTTAAAGAAATAATGCACCACCTGCGATAAGAATATTGCAGCAGGACAGATTACAATTTAATCTGATTTGCAATTAATTTCTCAGGTCTCACCAATGATCTAAATGGCTGCAGCTGCTTCCTGTGAAGTGAAAGGTGATTGGTTACTGTAGGAGTGAGTGACAGGCCTGTTAGCCAATAAACGAGCCTCTAATAGAGAAATTACACAAGACCAGTCAAGCAGGGAGCACTTGTCTATCACAAGCTGTCCTGGGATGAAAACTCAACAGAAAACAATGGGGTCTTTTTTTGTCTTGCAGCTATAACCCTAAGGAAAACAAACACAGCCAATATGAGTGATATACTTTGAACATAACTGAGTTTGAAAATCATTCTGTGTATTTTTATCTTTGGATATTAAAGTTGCAGTACCTCCATGTCCCACCAGGGGGCCACACTCACAGGTTGGGAATCACTGCACGAAGAGGTGGATAAAATCTTCAATATCAACATCCAAACATGATCATTTTTTCCTCCTGGTGAAGAAAAGTTTCTGTGCTGAGTGTCTTTGTCAGGGAGGAGTTCGTCCCCTCGGGGTCAAAGGTCACGTCCCAAAGTGATTAGCGCGGGTTGAAGCTGCTTGGTGTGCGCTGACCCTCAGGCGTCTGCAGGCGTTGTGTGACGTGGAGCTTTGTTTGAACTGTTTTTCATGCTGACTGGAGGTTTTTTAAGCTCCTTTCTGCAGCTCCTGAAGGTGTGTGAGCGTTCGCTGGCTGAGCGGACTCTTATATAACTGACTGTACCCGGCTCAGCGCTATTCTCTGAGTGTGTGTGTTATTCTCTGAGTGTGTTATTGTGCAGGCGCTGTGATGACGAGCGGGCACATGCTCCGTAAGAGGATTCTCCGCCTGCCAAACGGCGCTCTGCAGGGTTTGTTTTCTTTCTTTTTCTGTGCCGGAGCTGAGACGCCCCGTGGTCCTGCCTCCTGTCCATCATGTGTCTCACTCTCTCGACTCTTCTTCTGTTTGCAAACCTAAAAGAGGAAGTCTCCCAAACCACTTCTTTCTTTTTTCAGAGTGTAGGTTTGTGCTGATTCACTGCTGCTCTGCAAAGCTGCACACACGAAAAAAAACAAACAGACAAAAACACACACAAACCACAATCTCCAGCTCCACAAACACTCAACACTGACCGACCTCTTTGTTAATGAGACGTTCTTTACTTTAAACCTCAAGTTTAATCTTTAAGTTTGATTTACCTGATACATTTTTTAGCTGTGCTCAAAAATTTCCATCCTCTGGTGATTTTGTCCTGAGTTTCTGAGCTCCTGACAGACACTTGCATCTTTCATCCAGTGCTGCACTGACATTTCTGAAAAAGAATTGCCAAAGTTTCTGCAGGAAAAGTGAATCCAACTGTATAAAAGAGGAAAGGGATATAAAAAGATAGATGTTGAAACCAAACCACGGTCAGGTAGACCAACAAACATTTCAGCTACAACTGACAGGAAAATTGTTCTGGATGCAAAGAAAAACCCACAAATAACTTCAGCTGAAATACAGGACTCTCTGAAAGAATGTGGTCT
>RPOG01004081.1:0-50502 GCA_008086565.1 Thalassoma bifasciatum | reverse complement strand
AATAAGTCCCGTTTCATTTTTATTATTTCAACATATTTTTAAATCTCAGCCAATCAAAAATGAGAGGCTAACACAGCACAAAATGATAAAAAAGAGACCTAGTGACTCACTAGATCAGCCCAAAGCCCTTTAAAGCTGCACTGATCCTCTTTTTCTCCTCTGATGTTGAGTCCTGAGCACTTTCATTCTTCATGGTGAAGACAACAGCAGAGTAAACCTGTGCACCCTCATCTGTCTGAGAATAAACAGAGATGACAAAGCTATATGAAATATTTTTTGTCTATGTTAAAGTTAAACCTATATTAAATGTACTTTACCTGTTGATGCCTTTGAAAGTCACTCTCTGCTCTTGGCTTTTGGAAGCAGGTGGAAATATTAACTATCACAGAAATGACCAAGCAGACTATCGCTATCACCAGCCCAGTTAATTCAGAACTTGCTGTTTGCTCTGAAAAACAGAAAGAGAAATAAAATTAATGATCATGCAATGAGGATAAGAAATATCAAATCCAGGTTTGTACATGTTACCATACCGATCTGCGGTTTTGATGCATCTCCAAATAAAATCAGTTCACATGCAGCCACAGCGCAGTAGTAAGGTCCAGCATCAGAGGAGCCAACGCTCTTAGAGAAGTGATAAACACAACTTTTCTGAGATCTCTTTTCACATTCATCATATCTGCTCTCATCAGTGTAGATTATTTCTGGATGAGATTTGTTTGCTATAGCTCTGAACCAGATCACACTATGAAGTCCTGGACAGGTTTTACTCTCAGAGTGAGAGATGATGGAGCATTGCAGAGCTGTTGATGCTCCTGGACGGACAGATTCACTGACTGATGGCCTCTGGAGAATAGAAAAGTCGGATATTCTTTGAGAGTTTCCTGCAAAAAGAGAAAAAAAAATATGGAGGTTCATGTTTCAAACCTGAGCTTTTCCACTATTCTTTGGCAGATTTAAAATCAGAGTAGAGGCTGTGAAATGAGGTGTGAGGTTCTTTCTTAGCATTACAGGTTTCACAGTGTACTTAGTTTAGAAGGAAGCTGATTTAATTTTCTTAGAAATACTACGGCTAGGTATTGAACAAATGGTCACAACATTAACGTAAGAAGGTTTACAGCTTTACCAAAATTCTGGCTTTCAGAACCTTGACAGCTCTGAAAGATAAAAAGGGCAAAAAACTTCACATACAATGTTAATTTGTCTCTCATGTTTGAGTTATGCATTTAATATAACTGTTGATGAACAAAATACGTAAAGTTGCAAATAAAAAGAGTATGTCAGAATCACTTTTATCGCCAGGTATCTTTAGGAATCATTCAAGGCATTTGACTTTGGTTTTAACTGTGCTCTCTGTTCAAAAAAAATAAACAAATAAAGTGTCAAATATATAAAAATGCACAGATTAGGTAATCATAAAATTAGAAATCTAAAAAAAAAAAACTTTAGTGCAAAAGGAGAAAAGTATTCTCATCTTTAAATAGAGTTGTGCAATGAAATGTGCAATGCAAAGTGTGCAAGTAGACCATAAAAACCAGGCTGTTGTTGCCTTTGAGCTTAATAAGTTATTTAACTGTTAATTGTTAACTGTTCATCAGTGAGACAGCCTGTGGATGTCCCAATGCAAGTCATATCATTTTTCATGATTTATGACTTGGTTTATGATTTTTTTTAAACCACAAAAAGTTAATAAAAGATTAAGTCTGATTTTGAGATCTTCTGCTAAATCTTGTGGATTTTTTAAAATTCAGCCTCCTCACCATTTTGGCCAGAGCAGAAGAGCATTGATTTGACATGGTATTTGTTATTGATGAGGAAAAGGAGCAGGGGCAAACAAGCAGTTTATTCAAGTTAATAGTGACTGAATAGATAATGGATTTAGAGTCAGGTAGCAGCAACATGTATTTTGTGTGGGGTATTTATCAAACAAATGATACAAAAAAGATAGAAAATGAATAATTACCTTTCAATGACAAATATGTTGCACTCCAAGTCATCGTAATCCACTCTGAGACTCCACAGTGATACATCCCCTCGTCTTCTTCAGTGGTCTTCAGAATAATCAGTTTACTCATTGTATTGTTGAAGTAAGCATCATATCTGGAGGGTGAAAACTCTGCTCCAAACGCAGGGTTTATGTGTGTCTGCAGCCTCACGATTAATCTCAGAGTTTCTCCTGCACGCTGTTTGTACCAGAAGAGTCTGTCGCTCAACATGTCAGAAGATACACACGTCAAAACTGCAGGTTCACCCAGTTGGACTGTGGTCACTGGAGGCATCGTATCTGAAACAAAAAACAAGTTTTGTATCATCACTAGTTAAGAAAGTCATGTTTCTTGGGAAAAAAAATGGTTGTTTCACTTACATCCTTCTTGAAGGAGGAGCAGTGTGAGCCACAACACCATCATCATGACTGTGTCTTCAAAGAAACAGTTTCAGGTTTTTTCAGTGAGTGAAGGCGTGGACTTGGTCTTCAAGGTCAGACCGTCAAATACATCACCTGTGCATTTCCTGTCACATTTTCTTTTTTTCCTTGAGTTGAAGATTTACACCAACATTCAATCTAATCTAAGAATTTCCCCTTTATAACACTTTTTTCTTTCCAAGATCTCTCACAGCACTTTCAAATTGATAGAAATCACCTCCTGACAGATTGGAAATGCGACAAAGCTGAATCTGTGCAGCAATAATGGCAGCTATAGTTGAAGGTATTAGTTATGTTCAATATCAACAGCATACAACACACACATGCAAAAAAAAAAATTGTCTGCAAGCACCATTTCCTTCAACAAAATGGTTTTAAACATGTAAAGTTGAGAGCTGTATGCAATATCCTGAAAGGAAACCCATCTTGTCTTTCAAAAGCATGTTCAGGTTTTGGGTCTGGCGGTTAAAACACACACATGTTCAGAGGCCACAGTCTTCACCGTCTCATGACTCCCAGCTGCATGTCATCTCCTTCTCTCTGCTCCCCACATTTCCTGTCTCTCTTGTTGCTTTTAAAGATGTCTCATTTTGAAATGAATATTTTAAAACCCTACATTTTATGGAAATTGGATGCAGCACCAGGATAAAAGTGGACTTTTTAAAATTTATCCTTTATTAATAATCAATACCAAACTTAGACAGGATCTGTTCAACTCTAGATGGTGGGGAAAGAGGAATAAGCAAACAGTATTTTTACATAATGAGTATTTACAGAAATATTATCAGTAAATAATGAAAAACGCATGGACATACACACATTCACATAAAATAAATGTACTTTTCAAAATTCTTTTAACTCATAATTCGTTGATCGTTTGGTTTGTTAGTTTGTCGCAACAGTTCTTACCCCACTGTAGATGGTCTCCTCCCCTTCCTCTTTTTTCACATTTCTTTTCTCATTTTTGGTGATTTTCTTCTTGTTAGAAAATGTTGGTGCAGCATAAATCAGTGAGTTCTCTTCTCTCTGAAAATGTAAAGCAAAATATGTCATGATAAGACAGATGTTAATTTCATTTAAACTGTTTCTTTTTTTTTCTTTTAAATTTTCTCCACTTATAGCACCTGTTGCCTTAGCTGATCCTCTGAAGCTGTCACATCATCTTTGTGCAAATAATCAGCAACTGTTAAGAGAAAAACCACAGATATAGCTGAGTAATTTACAAGAAGCTGTAATGTCAGCTGATGGATTGATGATGATGAGAAAAGTTTGATCACTTTTGCAAGAAGATTTTGTCTTGATTGTGTAAATCAGGAGGGCTATGACAATCTGACATATAACCAGAGCAGCAACAAGTAGAAAAAGAGCCACATCGGGTGTACACCTGTCTTTTCCTGTCAAAAAATTGAAATAAGTAGTCAACATTTATGAATTAAAAATACCAGCTCTACAAAAATGAGTTCAGGCAGATATAAAGAGCCTTTAGAAATGCTAAATATTTTTTTCATTTACCTTCAGTTTTGTGAAGTGGTTGCCTCTGCCTCACTTTTGTTCTGTTTCCCATCAGCACCTCTCCACATGCAGCTACAGCGCAGTAAAAAGTCTCTTCATCAGAGGAGCTGAGGGTTTCAGAAAAGCTATAGGAACATTTCTGCAAAGAGGGATCCTCCGAGCTTTTCTCACATCCTTCACTTCTGTTTCCATGAGTGTAAATAAAGCTGGGACGAGTTTCCTCTGATCCAGCTCTGAACCAGAACACTTCTTGTTTTCCTGGACATGGTTTATTGTTACGGTCATAAAGGACTGAACACAGCAGAGTCTTTGAGTCCAACAAATCAGATGAAATTTCTTTAACGATTGCAGCAATGTCAGATCCTGGTTCTAATGAATTCAATGACAAAGAGAAAACTGGTGTTTTGCTCAAGGTATTTAGAGTAAAGTTCAAAGTTGGATTCATCAGTGGACTAATTCCTTGATTAATGGATAAAAAAACAGTGCTATGATAATTGATGATTTGAAAGACATCTTGAAAATAAATTAACTCCTGTCTTTCTTACCTTTAACTGTCAGAAACACGCTGTTCACAATGGTAATTTTTGGTTGTGTTTGTACAACACAGAAGTAAAGTCCAGTATCTTTGAGCTGTGTTTTAGTGATAACCAGATCGAATGAATCAGACTTTTGATTTGCTTTGCAGCAAGGACTTTCAGAAACCTGGTTATTGCTGGGGCCAGATGATCTTCCCAAAAATTCAGGAAAAGCTCCAGAAACAAGCCTGAACTATAATGACTGTGTTGGGGACCCTGAGTCTTTTCAGGGACAAGACAAAGTCACAGCTTCTCCAACATTTTGAGTGGTTGTTGCGTAGTTCGTATCAACCATAAACCCTGAAGAAAATAAAGACATAATTTCAGTCAGTCAGTCAGACTCTGAGCTGAATAAAGTAGTCAATCAAGCTAACAATTTAAATCAGATATACTTTAGAAAATGTCAAACTACTTACGGCCCAGTCTAAGCACTAAAAGGAAAAGAATCCCGGTCCACATTTTCTTATAATTCCACTCACGACAGCACTAACATTAACTGGTCGAGGAAGGCAGTTCTTCTTCATGTAATAGTATCAAGTGGTTGGAGTTTAATCTGATTGGTCCGTGATCATGATGGCGTTTCTCTCTTCGACCACAATGGAAACAAGAAAAAACATCAATCGTCTCTCAGGTCAAGGCATGTGAACCACTCCTAGCAGACAGCTTTATGCTTTATGGTTGGTTTCTATAATTGACCCTGAAAGGAAATGTTCATAGTACAGATTAGGTTTGTCTTTTTTTCAATGACTGTACAATAAATGGCTACAGAAGAACAACTAAGTCACCAACTTGGAAGGGAAGCGGTATTTCATTGTATCTAGATAGAAGACTTTTTTAAGATCATGTACAAAGTTTTGACAGTCCTTTTCAACAAACATCTTTTAAAACTATCAAACCTCTTACGTAATACAGTAATATCTAAGAAAGTGAGCTGAGTGTTGAGTTTTCAGTTTCCTTGGGGTACGTATGCAAATGCAAACAACTTGATGTTGGTCTAGTTTGGGGGACTGGGTGACATTTAGAAAGGTGGGGAAAATGAATCAAAGGAAGTCAGAGCCGGAGGTGTTTTGTGGAGAGATGCCCCTCATCTCACAGTTTGGTGTCCGAATGATTGTGCTCTTATTCACTTTACTCTTTGTTTTCGCCAATCAATGAAGGAAAAAGCAATCAAAAAAGGGTTTGACAAAAGCTTTAATTAAAAAATTTTGTTCCACAATTTAATAAAAAGGCACAAAGTTAAGAAAAGGTGGTGTTTTTTCCTTTGCAAAGTGGGTAAGACATAACAAAAGACATTGATCTGATGAACTAATGGTGTTGAAGATCATGATGCCCATTCTCCTTCATTAAAACGTCAGGACAAAAATACTGCAACTACTACAAAATAAGCAAATAAAACATCATCACAAATACGTGTACAAAAAGCCGTTTTAGCTTAGAGTCAATCCAGTGTGCAAACTGTTAATTTGCGACGACAGGTCGAACCCCGCTGTAGATCGTCTCGTCTTCTGCTCTTTTCTTATTTCTTCTCTCCTCTTTGCTTTTCTGCTTCTTAGAAAATGTTGGTGCAGCATAAACCAATGAGCTTTCGCCTCTCTGAAGTTTTAGAACAATAAAAAAAAAAAATCACATTAACAAACATCTTAATACATACAAGAAATGGAAAAAGTTCTGTCTTTCAATGTTTCTTTATGCATCTTACCTGCTGAGTTTGCTGATCAGCGCTGACAGCTGAAGTTCTTCTGTGCAAATTATCAGCTGCTGTTATAAAGTATAACCAAAGCTGAATTAAGGTCACTAATACAAGGCTTTGGTATAATCTATAAGAATAATTAAAAGTGAGGAAGATTATTACTTTTAAAAGAAAATTTTATCTTGATGGTGTAAATCAGGAGGGCTATAACAACCAGACAGATGGCCAGTGCAGCAGAGAGCAGACACACAACTATGTTGGTTGTATACGTGTTGATTCCTAAAAAAAAGGGGGCAAATGAAAAATGAAGTTGCAATAACAAAATTTGGTAGTGGGTTAAAAAACTGTAAAGCTCAAAGATTATACACTTTGATAAACTGCTCCCTCAGGTATTCAACAAGAATAAAAGTTGTTCATTTACCTTCAGCTTTGAGCTTTGTTCCGTTTCCAAACAGCACCTCTCCACAAGCAGCTACAGCGCAGTAAAAAGTCTCTTCATCAGAGGAGCTGACGGTTTCAGAAAAGCTGTAGGTACATTTCTGCAGAGAAGAATCCTCAGAGCTCTTCTCACATCCTTCACTTCTGTTTCCATGAGTGTAAATGAAGCTTGGACGAGTTTCATCTGATCCAGCTCTAAACCAGAACACTTCATGTTTTCCTGGACATGATTTATTGTTACGGTCATAAAGGACTGAACAGTGCAGAGTCTTTGAGTCCCATGGACGGGCTGGATCTGATGAGATGTCTTTAATGATTGTAGTGATGTCTGATCCTGGTTCTAATGAATTCAACAAATAAACAGTGAATTTTTTCTGTTTAAATTGTTATTGATACTTAAAGGTTCAAATTTCAATTCATCAACGGACACTTTCCTGAATAAACAAAATAAAAGTTCTCAAAGAATGTGTAAAAGAAGTTTTGTTTGCCCAAAAATAATGATACTATTTCAAGACATATCGAATTTCATGTCTCATTTACATGTATTTTACCTACCTTTAACTGTCAGAAACACTCCTTTCAAAAGAGTAGCTTCAAGGTTTGTTTGTCTGACACAAAAGTAAAGTCCAGTGTCATTGAGCTGTGTTTTTTCAAGAAACACAACAAATGTGTCAGCTTCTTGTTTTGTTGTCCAGTGGGGAGTTTTGTTAACTTCCTTATAATTGAAGGTAAAAGTTCCTCCCAAAACTTCAGGCAAAGCTCCAGAAACAATCCTGAACCAAAATAACTGTGGTTGCCCCAAAGAGTAATGACGAGGACACGACAAAGTCACAGCTTCTCCAACATTCACAGTCTTTGTCTCATAGTTCTTATCAACTGTGCACCCTGAAGAAAAACATGACGCATAATGTCAATATACAAGAAAACAGGACAGCGAGTTTTTGGTCTAAGTTGAACAATTGAACGAAACAAACTTAAAGTATTAATTTGTGTAACTTAGAAAACGTAAAATACTTACCACATAGCCTGAGCACAAAAAGCAAAAAAAACACAGACTGCATTTTCTTGTCAGTCCACTTACGAGAGCACTTAAGTGAACTGGTTAAGGAAGCTGCTTCTTTCTAAATATAATTGTATCAAGTGGGAGGAGACAATTTCAGATTAATCTGATTGGTCTGTGATCATGATGGTGTTCCTCTGTTTTACCACAGTGGAAACATGAAGCAGCATCAAACACTACCAGTAGCAAGCTTTTGATTCATGTTTCATGGTTGGTTTCTATAAATGTCCCTTTGAGGAAACACCCATCGGACAGTTTACTTTCACATTTTTGACAGACTGTGAAGCCTTTTTGTCAAGCGAGGGTAATTTCACATGGGCCCCAACAAACTGGACAAAAGGAGACGGGGGGAAACATTGCCTGACCTGATAAATCTAAATTTGGCATTGACAACATGAACATGTGGCTCCATCCAGCTTTGTACCTGTGGTTCAGGCTACTGGGGTTTTGATGGTGTGAAGAACACTTTTAACCCCTTAGTACCAATTGATCATGATCTTATGTCCACAGCCTTCCTCAGTATTGTTGCTGACAACGTTTATCCCTTTATGACTACAATGTATCCATTTACTGATGGATACTTCCAGCAGGATAACACTCCATGTCGAAGCTCAAGTTACCTCAAACTATTTTCTTGATCATGATTATGAATACCTGGACTACAATGGCCTCCATGGTCATCACACCCCAATCCAATACATATCCTGTGGGATGAGATGGAATTGGAGATTCTCATCATGGAAGTGCAGCCAACATATCTCTTGAATGGGAGGTTGAGCTCGCAGTTATCAGGCTTTCAGGGTAATTCCTTAATATCAGTCCCTGCACCTTATTATAAAGTCTGGCAGAGCACTGTGCTGTGGTACATGCTTTATGAATGCATCTACACCAACCTATAATGTAGTATTTGAAAAAAAAAAAAAAAGAATAAAAAAAAAGGAATGTTAAGAGACTCTGAGAGACCAATCTCAGGAAAGGATTGGGTTAAACGCTACAATCAAGTCCAAACAGTTTGTAAAGAGTTGTAAACAGACATGACTTTATTTTGCTGGCTTTGATCTGTGTTGGTTGATCTTTGGTCTGATGCATTTTGTTTTCGATCTTGGTTTTCACCATCATTCTGACCATTAGCAAGAAGAAAGTTAGATTGTTCTGAAAATTACCTCTTTACACTTTTGGTCTACTGTGCACAAAGGTTTACATTAATGCACATGATCTGTAGAAACTTTATGCTGAATTGTGGTTAGGCACCAGGCTGAGGTGTGAACATGACTTCCTCATTCTCAGGACGAGACCTGACTGTCAGCCCATACTTTGGTAACACTGTTTCTAAAAGGCCAAGTCAAATGACCTTACAGTAACATGGATTTATGGTTCTTGGGCATTACAAATCTTACTTATGATGACTTATCTAACATTTTCTCTGGTGGTTTTTTTTTCTTCTTATAGCAGACAGAGGAGGAGCCATGGTTCACTAGTCCGACCTTCTCCTTCTATTGGCCAGAGGGAGATGTCACACTGAGACTTTTACAATAAGGTAAGGTACAGTAATGTTTTTATTAGTGAATATTGTTGAAATGTGATGACGAGCAAACTTAATGAACTCAGTCTATGTGTAGATCAGTGTCCAGGAGATGTGCACACTATTTATGTAGAGTTACAGTCCAGTAAAAAGCCCAAGTCATATCTTACGCCTCACTGCTAAACGTTGCCAGCCGGCAAAGTGTTAGACTTTTTGTCTTCAAGTCATACAAGGATTCATGTTCTCCAGGCAAATCTACCACAACCATTAATACAGAGAAGTAGCACTTAGGGCGTGGTCACACTGGCCATCCATACTGTGCTTGGGCACACTTCAGACGTTGAAGCACGGCTCGATTGGCCAGTGTGACTGCAAGTGAACCGTGCCTGGGCACACCCTACTTCCCTGGCTCGGCCCACTTCGAGGAGGCAGGCCAGGCCATGGCATGATTCATGCACCAGCAAGCCAGGGCAAGCACCCTCGGTACATGATGTATTATGCATGACGTATGATCTCCACGACTGCTCCTCTCGATAATCATTTTAAACAAAGGTAGGGTGTTGGAGGGCTGTGTCGGTCCAAAACAACTTAACAGGAGCCAAAAAGTGAGTACAGTTGTAACAATGTTCTCTGTGCTCTCTAATCTGGTGAAACCACGTCTTGTTAGCAGACGCTCCACAGTGACGTCTGTGGCCGTGCGTGTCCCTGCAACCGCGCCTGGTTCATGTTGTAGTAGTGTGACTGCAGGCTGTATCGTCCTGGGGGAGAGCAGCACTGCGGGGGGGGGATTGTACTTGAGTACAGCACGGCATGGATGACCAGTGTGACTGCGTCCTTAGAAATAACTGATTTTGGCATGGATCATCTTATATGTGGATTATGAACAGGCAAATATATGACAGTGAGAGTATTTCAAGAAAATGAGAAATAGCTGAAAAACAAACATGATTTCAGCTAAAAAAATGATTGAGGAAACAGGAAATAATAGAGATAAAAACAATCTGTTTTAATCGAGAACATGCTCAAGTTAAAACATTAAATCATGACATTCTGTAACAATAATGATAGGAATATTCAATCATATTTCTGAATGTGTTGACATTGGACATAGACAAAACCTGATAGCTTTGACATATTATGAACTTGGAAAGTTTTCATACACTTATTGCAGAAAGTCCAGAGATGGAAAGGATAAGACAAAGAAGACATGATATCTGCCAATGACTTTTTGGGAAATGGACAGTATGTACAAATTTCATGGTGAGTTATTGAACATCCTATGCAATGTCTGTGAGGTTACCTTAATTTTACAGTCCTCCAAATAAGCAAGGTTTGGTAGTTACTCTCAGTTACTCTCACACTGATGCTGCAGACAGAGCTTAATTGACATGCAGGTAGATGGCAGGGTGATGATAAATGATGGAACTAGAATCAACCTTACAAGCTGCACAGAGGCATGTTGCTTAACAATGAAAGCCTTAATGTGGGAACACAATATAAACCTTTTCCTCTCTGAGAGTCCAAAAAGCAGCTGCCTCTTGCACGGATGAAAATGAAAATTCAAGACTTTCTGAGGAGTATTGAGCCAGGAGTGACACCCACTACAAAAAATTGGGTTGTACAGTTTGTAAAGACTAATAAAGCTAACACATTTCGCACCAAATACACCCAAATTAGCATGATCTTGTACCACAAACTGATTAAAAACAAACAAAAACACATTGACTCAATAATTAAACCCCATGGCCTTAAGAGCTGCACAGACTCTCCTTTCCACCACCTCAGTTGCATTCTTTGCTGTGTCACTCTCAGCTTTCTTCAAGGTGAAGACAACAGCTGAGTACAAGTGTGTGCCCTCATCCATCTGAGAATAAACAGACAGGGCAAAGTTAGAAGTATAAAGTCTTAGATTTAGTTAAATTTACTTTTAGAAACTTTACCTGTTGATGCATTTGAGCACCTCTGTTAAGATGCAGATCAACAGCAGCTGAGTTATGAAACAGAAAATAAATGGTTCTTCATTTTCAGGGATGAATTAATGTGGAGTCCTATTACATGTAGCTACAAACAACAGTTATTTGAGTTAAGAAGAAACAAAAACATTAAGGGAGAGGCCAAATTGAGATGAGAATTTTAACTTCAGGTTTAGTCATCAACTCTTACCTTTATCTTGTTCACGTTCTGCTCTTGGCTTTTGGAAGCAGGTGAAAAAATTAACAATCACAGAAATGACCAAGCAGACTATTGCTATCACCAGCCCAGTTGACTCAGAACTTGCTGTTTGCTCTGAAATAACCAAAAGAGACATAAAATTAACAGTCATGTGATGCACACAAAAAACACAAACCCTGTTTTGTTCATATTACCAATCTGCAGTTTTGATCCGTTTCCAAAAAAAATCTGTCCACATGAAGCCACAGCACAGTAGTAAGTCCCAGCATCAGAGGAGCTGACGTTCTTAGAGAAGTGGTAAACACAACTTTTTGGCGCGTCAGATCTTTTTTCACATTCACCACGTCCGTTCTCATCAGCGTAGATGATGTCTGGATGAGATTTGTCTGCTCCAGATCTGAACCAAATCACACTGTGGCCTCCTGGACAGGTTTTACTCTCAGAGCGAGAGACGACAGAGCACTGCAGCGATATCGAGGCTCCTGGACTGACAGACGCAACAACTGATGGCTGTTGGACAACTGTCAAGTCTGATGTCTTCTGAGAGTTTCCTGCAAAAGGAAAATGATTTGAATGTTAAACAGGTGGACAGCACTTTTATGTTTTAAAACCTGAACTTGGATTCAGAGTCCGAGTACAGGCTGTGAGCTGGGCCGCAACTAGTTCATACACAATGGATAATATAATGATGTCAGTCTCCCTTAGGTTTCTCAGTTTCAGTTTCCAAAGTTTTTGCCAAGGAGCAAAAACCAATTCAGAAAAATGAAGGAATGCTGAAAGCTGCTGTTCTTCAAAAATCTGTTTGGCTGCCTGCAGAAAGACAGGAAGCCACAAACAAAACAAAACAAACGAACAGACCTTTAAAGCTTTGAAAGCACAGTTACAGTTACAGGTATTACTTTACTTGTAAAATGCGTCATTATTGAATTATTCATTAACTTTCATCCTTTTCAGCGCATCTGATCATGAACTCTGAAACGTATTAATATACCCTAGTTTGTGACGTCTTATGAACACACTTAGATTGGTTGTTCATTAGATTTCAAGGAAAATAGAAATCACGTTACTCAAACCTTCTGCTCATGAATGAAACTTCAAAAACTCTGTAACCAACCTGTAACAAGTTTTCCCAACAGACTTTTCCTCCGGGACTTAATCCTCTTTATAAAGAATGAGAATTAACAGGAAAATGAATGAGGGAAATAACTGATCATAAATAAATATTTCTTTTCCATTTCATTTTACTCAGTGAGGGTTTTTTTTTTGGATGATAAATCCAACCTAAAAAATCTGTTTTATTGATTTTATGATGGTTGTGTTCAGTATTTTTTGCTTCAAACTCACATCAAACCTATTTTTTAATCCCATCTTTCTAGTCTGGTTCTGGACCATCCTCAGTGATTGTTTTCAGCTCTGTCTTTTCGTGATCATTAAACTCTGTTGAAGTTTCAGAGAAGTCAGAGCCACTGCAGTGTCCAATCATTGACTGATTTCCCATACGGGGGCATGTCTGTCAGTGAAAAAAACCTTCCTCGAAAGCAGCTCTCGTCATCACTAAAAGATGTTGCTTCATGTAATGCTTTGGAAGAAAGGATATCTCATTTCTCTAAAAACAAATATCATCCCCTCTATACTTTTAATTTCCTTGCATCTCTCCATAAACCTTTGGTGGGAGAGACTAAAACGCAGGTAAACGATGCAAGTGAAGGAAGGGAGAATGAAACATAGGAGGTTACAGATTTACCCAAAGTGTCAAAGGGAAGGCACGACTCATAAACACCCTGAACCTTTCAAGAGACAGGTGTGACAAAAAAGATACCAGGTGAAACTTATCACAGTAGGATCCACAATCTACGATGCAGTAAAATAAAGACAGAAAGTAAAAAACGAAGATGACACTGGAGCAAGTAACAACAAACACAGCGACAGAGAAGATGATAATACAAGGAAAACTAAAGAATAAATCAAAATGTGTCATAATTTACGTACAAAAAACTCTTAAGTACTATATCTGGAAATGTTACAACTCCACAATCAAGTAGAACAAGTGCCAAAGGAATTAATAAAAACATGACTCGAGATTCAGGTCTTAATACAGGTAGAATTAAAAGGAGGATAACTCTTAATAACAAGAGTCAGGAAGTAGAGCAAGTGAGGTATGTTGTACAACTGTTCTGTTGTTTGCTTCACTTGTTTTCAGTTTCTGAGAGCGGAAGTTAAGCTGACAGAAAACCACTTCTGCATCATCAACTTTAGTTTTAAAAGTTCAGTGGTTTAAATGGGCTTTGATCATTTTAAGAGAAATAACTAGTTACCTGTGAGATGGTATCACCTCTTTTAAGATCAGAAGTGTCAGGAATCACAAGTGTTTATTTCTCATGACTTCACTGTTAATGTGAGGGAGCGTTATTTGGCATTGTAAATGAAAGACATATCAAAACATTAATATAAGTAAAAACACAAAAACAACTCTTGAATGTAGTTTTAAATGGTTGAAACAAAAGGAACACTTATCACATATTTACCTTTTATTGACAGATACGTTGCCCTCCAATCAACCTCCATCCAGTCTGAGACTCCACAGTGATACATCCCCTCATCTTCTTCAATGGTCCTCAGGATGGTCAGGTTACTCATATTCTGGTTAACGTTTACATTGTATCTGGAGGGTGAAAACTCTGCTCCAAACACAGGGTTTATGTGTGTCTGCAGCCTCACGATTAATCTCAGAGTTTCTCCTGCACGCTGTTTGTACCAGAAGAGTCTACCGCTCAGCATGTCAGAAGATTCACAGGTCAAAACTGCAGGTTCACCCACCTGGACAGTGGTCACTGGAGGCATCGCATCTGAAATGAAAGAAAACGGTGCACAGAGAAATAGTTGTGAGACATCGTCGTCAAGACAATCCCATTAAAGCATCAACGAAATATCGAAATATCACATCTCTAGAACAAAATGAACCAGTTTTTCAATACTTACATCCCTCTTGAAGGAAGAGCAGTGCGAGCCATAACGTGACCATGTTGACTCCGTCTGCATTACACCATTCTGTGAGTTTTCAGTGAGACCTGCTCCTCAGAAGTTACATCATGAGAGGCATCTGATTGGTTTAAGTTCACCTTCGAGTCAAAAGCATTTCCTGCTGCACACAGTCTTTGTCCTAGATTTTAAGATGAGAAAACCCTTCACGGCCTCTGAATCATTTGGTCTCGAGTGACAAAGCTTTGATTTGACATTTTCATGTTGTGATCTCCCACGGCTCTTACGTAATGATAGAAATCCCTTCTTCATGGACTTAACACAAGACTATGATCTCACAGCCATGTTGGCAGCAGTATTTTCTCAAACAAGTGCAGTAGTTTTTTTTATTTTACAGTTGTGTGTGTTATCTTTTTTTTAAAGTTGATACATCCAAACAAATATATTTATATGAACACCAGAATACTGAAACATCTAAAGCAGCAAACTTGAAATTGTTTGACATGGTTAAGCAGGACAGTTGCTACTGGGGTGAAAGAGCGTTTTTGGCAGTTTGCGTCTGCGGCCTGAGAGAAGCAGCAGAAACTCTTGAACGAGAGGATGACACGGGTCAGCTGTGATAGCTCTGGTTTACTGAGGATCCCGGTTCAATACACGCTGAGATGATTTTTTTGAATTACTATTTTCTACTTGAATTTGTAAATATCGTTCCATCTTAACAAGTGAGGAAACTGAAAGTGTAAATTAAAGAAAACATGGAGTAAGCTTTGTGTAAACTGTACAAAAACGCTGTTTCTATGAAAGGCAGCTTTTTCCTTTTATGGTGGGAAGCAACAAAAAATAAAGTTCAAATGTTTAATTCAATGATTGTGGAATGGCATGTGAAGATGAAGACATTAACAGTGCTTTCAAGACAAAAAAAAAAAAAGACAGGAAACGGTCCCTCATTTTGAAAAGCATGAAAAATCAAACAACTAGAACAAACAGATAAAACAGCATAAAAAAGCAAATTAAAAGACAAATTGAAGGTTTGTCAAGTAAAACTTATATGAGGACAACAGGGCAAAAAGATTTTTTTATTTTTTTTCCTATTAGACTGATTAAGGCTCTCGGTTTGTCACGGAAGTTTTGACCCCGCTGTAGATCGTCTCTTCCTCTGCTCTTTTCTTATTTCTTCTCTCATCTTTGCCTTGTTTCTTCTTAGAAAACGTTGGAGCAGCATAAACCAGTGATCTGTCATCACTCTGAGGATGAACAACGAGAAATTTCACAATAAGACACATTCATATTATTTTTAACTATTTCTTTACGTATCTTTCTGTTTCGTACCGGCTGATTTTGCTGATCGGCTCTGAGCTTTTCTGTATTCCTGTGCAGATACTCATCAGCTGTAATTAAGAAAGAAAAAAAAGATTCAGTTCATTAACTTACACAGAGCTTTAACATTAACTGTTAGACTGATAAATGATGAGGGAGGTTTTATTACTTTGGTGAGAAGATTTTGTCTTGATGATGAATATCAGGAGGACTATAACAATCAGACAGATGCCGAGTGCAGCAGCAAGCACAAACAGAGCTATGTCTGTATTACACTTGTTTACTGCCATGAAGTTAAAACAGAAAATAATTAATAGTTTCATGATAAAATTTTTGTCTAGGTTAAATAAAGAAATGCAATATCATATTTAAACAGATTTCAATTAATATTTAACAATTTTATGTATGTTTGTTCATTTACCTTCAACTTTGAGCTTTGTTCTGTTTCCCATCAGCACCTCTCCACATGCAGCTACAGCGCAGTAAAAAGTCTCTTCATCAGAGGAGCTGACAGATTCAGAGAAGCTGTAGGAACATTTCTGCAGAGAGGGATCCTCAGAGCTTTTCTCACATCCATCACTTCTGTTTCCATGAGTGTAAATGAAGCTGGGACGAGTTTCATCTGATCCAGCTCTGAACCAGAACACTTCTTGTTTTCCTGGACATGGTTTATTGTTACGGTCATAAAGGACTGAACAGTGCAGAGTTTTTGAGTCCCATGGACGGGCTGGATCTAATGAGATGTCTTTAATGACTGTGTCGATGTCTGGTCCTGGCTCTTTGAACATTTTTAATGTATTAAAGGGAATAAAAGAAACTTAGGTCAGGCTCAAAGTCAAAATTAATCAATGCATACTTCACATGCAGGAAAAAGTAGTTCATTCATCTGTTCTATGACAATATATAAAAAGACTGGTAGTTTTCACTAACCTTTGATTTTCAGAAACACTCCTTTCAAAAGCGTAGCTTTAGCTAGTGTTTGTCTGACACAAAAGTAAAGTCCAGTGTAACTGAGCTGTGTTTTATCAAGAATCACAACAAATGTTCCAGGCTCTTGTTTTGTCGTCCAATGAGGAGTTTTGTTAACTTCTGTATGGTCAAAGGTAGGTGTTCCTCCCAAAACTTCAGGCAAAGCTCCAGAAACAATCCTGAACCAAAACAACTGTGTTGAAGCTGTTGAGACATCCCGAGGACACAACAAAGTCACAGCCTCTCCAACATTCACAGTCTTTGTCTCATAGTTCACTGTGCATCCTGGAGAAAATAAAGACATAATGTCAGTCTTTAAGACGAGAGAACAAAGTGTATGAGTTCTGAGCCTAACAACTGACTATAGCAGCCTAGAATTATAAATCTGATACACTGTAGAAAAAAGTTGAAATACTTACGGCTTAGTCTGAGCACCAAAAGGAATAAAAACACAGTCCACATTTTCTTTCAAGTCCACTTACAACAGCACTTAAATTGTCTGGTTAAGGAAGCTGGTTCATCTAGATATAATCGTTTCAAGTGGGAGGAACAAATGCAGATTAATCTCATTGGTCTGTGATCATGATGGTGTTTCACTGTTCTACCACAATGGAAACAGAAAAAAAGAAGAAGAACATTAGTCAAGGCGTGTCAAACACTACAAGCTATAAGCTTTTGGTTCAAGTTTTCATGGGTGGATTTTTATAAAAGTCTCTGTGAGGAAAACCTTATGGCCAGATCCTTGTGTAGTTTCGGTGCTTTTAATAAAAAAAAAAGCTTACAGAAGAACTGGAGAATGACATTAGTCACTGATTTGTGAAGCCCTTAAGTAAAGCACTATTACAATCATTTAAGCCATCATCATGTTGTTATAACTAGAAAAAGACAAAGTTGTTAACTATTTTTCAAAATAATCAAGTATTTATAATCAAGTATTTATTTTAATGCTCTAGATACAGTTGGAGCCTCCCAACGAGGAGTCATGGTATTTACTGTTTCAGGTCTGACTGCCTCTGATGCCACCTGCAATACCCTGAATAACCAATGAGAGGAGTAAACTTGCAACACGCATTGGTCATTTTGAAATAACTGGATGCTCTGTTCATTTCCCATGACTGTTTTCCTGTTTGGTATGACCTGCTTTGCAGAGATTGACGCGTTTCTGCAGTGTACCCTGGCAAAAATAGACTCACAGCAAAACAGCTGGGAGCAGCTATCGGTGGCAGGTGTCGGAGATGGACGTGTGTGTGATTGAAAAGAGTGGAAGCTTAGTGCAAGGTAGTGGGCTTAAGTGTCTGTGAAGCATCTGTTTGCAAGACATGGTCTCATCAGAGTCAGCACAACGGAGAACATGGAGAACTTTGTTACAACTTTACTCACTTTTTGGCTCATGTTGAGTTGTTTTGAACCAACACAGCCCTCTAAAACCCCCACCATCGATTTAAACGATTGTTGAGAGGAATGGTCAGGGTAATCATACATCATGCATTATGCATCATGTACACGCTGTGCCCTAATTCTTGCACGTGAGCATAACATGAACTGCGCATCTGGGGAAGTGGGATGTGCCTGAGCACTTTTACTTGTGGTTGCACTGACCAAATGAGCCAGACTTTGGGGTTGAAATGTGCATTAGTGCAGCGCGACTGGCCCGTGTGATGGTATATTTAAAGCCAGGCAAACGCTGGTCCATCCAACAGTCATGGAAACTGCATGTTAGACCACACTGATTTTTGGCTCCTGTGAACAAATGGCTTGCAGGACATTTCCTAGCTGAACTAAGCTGCCATGATATAGCTCTGGGTTGCATAAGCCTCTGACATCTCTGTTTGCAAATGCTAGCAGGGCTGTGATGAATCTCTCAGTGAAAGTGTGAGTAGATCATGAGCATCGTAGAGCAGTAGGATTCCTTGTACCTTCCCAAGTAGAGAGGCTTGGATGGACGCTGCATGGTGTCATTAACTTTGCACAAGAACTGATGATTGTCTTGCACTCCAGCTGTTAGGATCTTCATGGCATCCATACACAAGAAAGTGCAAAAGTATCTCACCACCATTACAGTCTAAGGGGATCTTGGATTGGCATGACATGATCAAACAATGTCAAAAAAAGAACAAAAACAAACAGTCGGTCAGTCAGGTAGTCAGAGCCAGTGGACACCCACTTGTTTTAAGATCTTTGATGGACAGATTATCTCCATAAAGGCAGCCAGGGGACGAAAGTGGAGCAAAGTTTCAAAGTCTGTGAGGGTCTTAACTTCCCTGAACTTTGACACAACTATTCTTGAGGTGGGAATCAGGTGTAATCAACTTCACTTTCCAGCAGCTCAGCTATTGCCTCCCCCTGGAGGAGGCTAGTGATGCCATAATAATGCATTCCTTCCTCTGTAGCACATATGCTGGCTGATTAAAACACAAGAAGGAAGCAAAAACTATGAGGCACGAAATAACTTGTTACACAAATTCATGCTTTATCATTATTTGAATGCAAATTTGTCAACAAGAAGACCATCCCTGACAGCTCAGTGATACAAAGAAGACAAACAATGAGGACGTTGAACCTTTTTCACAGATAAACATTATAACTCACGTCATGAGGCAAAGACTCACATGTTATTCTTACTGCGCTGTCAGTGTGTAAAATGTAGAAAAAAGTTGATCTAGTCATTTGAGGGGGGTAAAACGAAAGGTATCTCTTTGAGTTTAAAACTGAGAGTGTGAAATGAAAAAAAAAAAAAAAATCTATTTGTGTTCACACCTCAGTGTAAAGCCACACCACAACAACACTAAAGTTTCCATGCATCATTTGCTTTCCTTGCATGACTGTGAATGCACGTTGATCTTTTTTTTGTCTCACTTTGTGTGGGGTCAAATAGCTGACCACAAATAAAAGCAGAGTTTGTGGTAACATTGTTCTGCAAACTGAAAAAAACAGCACACATGAGGAGAGTGGACTCAGGAGATTGAGATGTGCAGCACATCATTTTACACAAAAGCCATGCAAGTAATGGTTCTTTTCTTATCATCTTTGTGCCCCCATCTCTCATTAGTTGATAAAGTTAAAGATGTATTCACACTCACCCAAGACAGCCAAATGATGTATAAGCTGTAGGACACGTTTGAATGACGTGAAGTTTGGTCAAACTTTGTTTGACTGTCTTAAAATGACAAGTAAAATGATGCACCACTTTTTCATGACTACAACCACAACTTTCTAGAGATGTAGGTCAAGAGAGCAGTTTGAGGTCTGTCACACTCATCTGTAGTTTGCTCGACTCAGTGGTTGTTGCTGTCGGAGAGAGTTGGAGTTTAACAGTCACTGGCCTGAACCTGTTTTTTTGGGCTTGGAATTGTTTTCAATGTGAGTTTTTTTCTTTGTAAGATTTGGTTTGCCGAAACAAAGTTTCAACTCCTTGCTTAACTCTGCTTTGTGGAGCTTTACTTTCAGCAGAGATGGATTTCTACCTTGTCAATGAATCTTTGCTGATATTAAAACTAAATGTGAATTTCAATCAACAATCTCCCGTTAGCTTTTTGTTCTCATAATATAATTTGAGCCCCATGCAGGATGAGCATCTTAGCACCTCACTTCTAGTGATACTCTGTAAGACGTTTATTTGTCTTTACTGCAGGTGTACACAAACACATATAACAACAGCAGATAGTTTGTTTTATTCATGAAGAAAGAAAATGTAAAAATACGGTATTTTTTCATCTGCTTTTATTAAATCATTGGCACACAATTTTTTATGAATTAACAAATACATTTTGCTTACTTATGGATGAAAACCTTGACATTGCACTTCCACTGTGGTAACAACAACAGGAACAATAGAGGACTGCTGTGTTATGCTTATGCTGTTGAATGTCTTTCAACAAAATATGCATCTGTTGCAAAATATATGCCAGATGATCAGTAAATTACAGATGAATATGTAAATAAGGGCAGAGTGTTCTGAGTGTGATACCAGGGGCAGAGAATCTTAATCTACACAGTTTATGAGAAAAACAAATGCACTTGTTCATTCTCACAATCTAGGAAAGCATGAAAAGGCAGCTGGTCTAAGGTTTGGTATGAGTTTGAATAAGTGACATAGATTAAACTTTTTGAATTCAATTTTTAAATTCAAATACTTAAATATAGCTCCTCATTTCAACCTGGTGAACAAGGACAGATAAAAGGCCAGTCCCAGACTGAAATCATGTGCAGAGTTTTCTTTAATGTCATGTATGGGGCTATAAATCTCCTGTAAGTAAGATCAGTGTAAATCATAACATAAACAAAATTCAAAGAAACAAGTGGCAGAGAATATGGACAGGGAACACAAGTTTAACATTTTACAGCCATAAATTCATACATCAACAGCTGAAAAAAAAGAATAACCAACTCTCTAATCCAACCCAAAAGCCTTCACAGCAGCATAGATCCTCTCTCTCTGCACTGCACCTCTGACATCTTCTCTCAAAGTGAAGACAGCAACAGAGAGCACTTTTGTTTCCACATCAGTCTGAAAAAATACAGAGAAATGTAAAAGAATGCATGAGTACAGTGTATTCAGGGAAAGCTAAACTCTTTATGATTTACCTGCTGAGTCTTCTGAACACTGCTGCTTTTCTGGATGGCATCAGCAGCTGCACATTAAAATAAAAAATAATAATAATAAATTCATGACTATTTGGTAGATTAAGTTATTTTGGTGTTATATTGTCAAATAGACAATGGGCGAGAGCTACGAATCATAGCAGATATTATCACATTTATATTTCAGGGATGACAAAAGTAAGACCCATTCCCTGCTTTCAGAGCACAGAGTGCTCCTCAAACTTTACTCTTTACATAAGGTAATTAAAACCTACATTTAAATTACTCACATTTTGCTCCTGCAGTGTGGTAACAGATGAATGCTATGGTTACAATCAGAGAAACAAGCAGCAGGCAGACCAGAGCTATCACCAAACCAAATCCAAAAGATTCAGTTTTTCCTGAAAATCAGTGAAAAAAACATGAATTGCAACCTGTTATATTTACCCACTGCAGGACTTAAAGAAACAAACCCTGCAGTTTACCCAAGAAACTAGATCTTACCACATTTGAATAATTGTTTCATAATTAAGTTAAGTTGTTCAATTACTTTCAACTTTGAGCTTTGTTCCGTTTCCAAACAGCACCTCTCCACATGCAGCTACAGCGCAGTAAAAAGTCTCTTCATCAGAGGAGCTGACAGATTCAGAGAAGCTGTAGGAACATTTCTGCAGAGAGGGATCCTCAGAGCTTTTCTCACATCCATCACTTCTGTTTCCATGAGTGTAAATGAAGCTGGGACGAGTTTCATCTGATCCAGCTCTGAACCAGAACACTTCTTGTTTTCCTGGACATGGTTTATTGTTACGGTCATAAAGGACTGAACAGTGCAGAGTTTTTGAGTCCCATGGACGGGCTGGATCTAATGAGATGTCTTTAATGACTGTGTCGATGTCTGGTCCTGGCTCTTTGAACATTTTTAATGTATTAAAGGGAATAAAAGAAACTTAGGTCAGGCTCAAAGTCAAAATTAATCAATGCATACTTCACATGCAGGAAAAAGTAGTTCATTCATCTGTTCTATGACAATATATAAAAAGACTGGTAGTTTTCACTAACCTTTGATTTTCAGAAACACTCCTTTCAAAAGCGTAGCTTTAGCTCGTGTTTGTCTGACACAAAAGTAAAGTCCAGTGTCATTGAGCTGTGTTTTATCAAGAATCACAACAAATGTTCCAGGCTCTTGTTTTGTCGTCCAATGAGGAGTTTTGTTAACTTCTGTATCGTCAAAGGTAGGTGTTCCTCCCAAAACTTCAGGCAAAGCTCCAGAAACAATCCTGAACCAAAACAACTGTGTTGAAGCTGTTGAGACATCACGAGGACACGACAAAGTCACAGCCCCTCCAACATTCACAGTCTTTGTCTCATAGTTCTCACCCACTGTGCATCCTGGAGAAAATAAAGACATAATGTCAGTCTTTAAGATGAGTGAACAGAGCGTATGAGTTCTGAGCCTAACAACTGACTATAGCAGCCTAGAATTATAAATCTGATACACTGAAGAAAAAAGTTAAAATACTTACGGCTTAGTCTGAGCACCAAAAGGAATAAAAACGTGGTCCACATTTCTTATATGTCCACTTACGGCAGCTCTAAAATTGTCTGGTTGAGGAAGCTGGTTCTTCGAGATATAATTGTATCAAGTGGGAGGAACAAATGCAGATTAATCTCATTGGTCTGTGATCATGATGGTGTTTCACTGTTGTACCACAATGGAAACAGAAAAAAAGAAAAACATCAGTCAAGGTGTGTCAAACACTACAAGCTATAAGCTTTTGGTTCAAGTTTTCATGGGTGGATTTTTATAAAAGTCTCTGTGAGGAAAAACCTTATGGTCTGTAGTTTCGGTGCTTTTAATAAAAAAAAAGCTTACAGAAGAACTGGAGAATTACATTAGTCACTGATTTGTGAAGCCCTTGAGTAAAACACTATTACATTCATTTAAGCCATCATCATGTTGTTATAACTAGAAAAAGACAAAGTTGTTAACTATTATTCCAAATAATCAAGTATTAATGATGATTTTAATGCTCTAGATACAGTTGGAGCCTCCCAACAAGGAGTCATGGTATTTACAATTTGAGGTCTGACTGCCTCTGATGCCACCTGCAATACCCTGAATAACCAATGGGAGGAGAAAATGTGCAACACGCATTGGTCATTTTGAAATAACTGGATGCTCTGTTCATTGTCCATGACTGTTTTCCTGTTTGGTATGATCTACTTTACAGACATTGACGCATTTCTGCAGCGTACCCTGGCAAAAATAGACTCACAGCAAAATAGCTGGGAGCAGCTATCGGTGGCAGGTGTCAGAGATGGACGTGTGTGTGATTGAAAAGAGTGGAAGCTTAGTGCAAGGTAGTGGGCTTGAGTGTCCGTGAAGCATCTGTTTGCAAGACATGGTCTCATGACTGTCTCGATGTCTGGTCCTGGCTCTTTGAACATTTTTAGTGTGTTAAAGGAATAAAAGGAACTTCAGTTAGGGCTCAAAGTCAAAATTAATCAATGCACGTTTCACATGCAAGAAAAAGTAGTTCATTCATCTCATCCTTGACAATATATAAAAAGACGGATGGTTTTCACTGACCTTAAATTCTCAGAAACACTCCTTTCAAAAGTGTAGGTATGGCTTGTGTTTGTCTAACACAAAAGTAAAGTCCAGTGTCATTGAGCTGTGTTTTATCAAGAATCACAACAAATGTTCCAGGCTCTTGTTTTGTTGTCCAATGAGGAGTTTTGTTAACGTCTGTATCGTCAAAGCTAAATGTTCCTCCTAAAACTTTAGGCAAAGCTCCAGAAACAATCCTGAACCAAAATAAGTATATTGAAGACCAGGAGACATCACGAGGACACAACAAAGTCACAGCCTCTCCAACATTCACAGTCTTTGTCTCATAGTTCTCACCCACTGTGCATCCTGAAGATAATAAAGATACAATGTCAGTCTTTAAGAAGAGAGAACAGAGCGTATGAGTTCTGAGCCTAACAACTGAGTACAGCAACTTAGAATTATAAATCTGATACACTATAAAAAAGTTAAAATACTTTTGGCGTAGTCTGAGCACCAAAAGGAATAGAAACACAGTCCACATTTTCTTTCAAGTCCACTTACGATAGCACTTAAATTAACTGGTTGAGGAAGGTGGTTCTTTCCAGATATAGTTGTATCAAGTGGGAGGAGACAAATGCAGATTAATCTCATTGGTTTGTGATCATGATGGTGTTTCACTGTTCTACCACAATGGAAATAAAAAACAGCATCAGCCAAGGTGTGTCAAACACTGCCAGCAGCAAACTTTTGGTGCAGTTTACTTCTGTAAGTTTTCTAATGTTAACTGTATAAAAGAAGTTTATAAAGCGACAGGAAAGTCACCAACTAGTTTGTCGTTGCATTATCTCTCAGATTCATAAATGTCACTTCCAATATAGTATGTGCCATATGTGTCATACTTCTGTAGCTACGACATCAGAAGCTTCTTTTCCAACTTGTTTGTAAACATATTTAATTCTGCTGACTTTTTTTTAAAATGGGTGTCAGTGGATGTTCCTCAGCATTTGCAGCCAGCATTAAGTGGTCACTCAAGGAAAGGCAGTTTTGTGTGGAAAAGCTAACACCAGTACTGTATCTCTTGCACTGACTGACTGAACACTAAAATATTGATTGATATTGATTAAGTTATTAAGGTGGACTCCCTCTAAACTCAGCAGCAGCTCTAAGACGATGAGGTTCACCCTTAGGAACTGTATGGGGAAGTTTGAGTTGTTTTCTTATCCTCATAAAGAGGTGGAAAAAGCTATCCATCCCACCTGAACATAAATTATAGCCTGGATGTCAGCCCTCTGTTTGATTCAGCAGGATATTAGGCCCCTTGGAAGTCTGCTCTGCATAGGAGAGTACTACTTCAGATGTTTTTTTTTAATCAGAAGGTCCAGTAACATTTAGTTCTTGGTAAAACATTCCTACATGGTCCCAGTTGCCCATTTGTTTGTCTGCACTTCCACAGAAAGCCAATGACCTAGGTGGATTAGACAAATCAGGCCCGTGAGAAAGGGAGATCAAATCAAAGTAACTTTAATACACTGCCAGACCAGTAGAGGCCAGGAAGATGACCGAGAAGGATGTTCAGCAAAAATAACACCATAGAGGAAGACAGCGTGTCGGCGTCATTGACTGTTTTACACACTACTTACTACCTACTATATGTGAAAGCAATAGTTAGTAGGTAGTTTGACTGTTTTGTTGGGTCTGTTAAGTGGCATACTGTTCTGGGTTTCTGTCTCAGAAAGTGGAGCTCATGGATTTTTCTATGTTTAACTCTATCATAAACATAGAAAATAAACCATGGGTACATCTCAGGATTTCAGTTATTAGTTTGCAAAGAGATCACCAGATGAAGCATTTTTTATCAGTCAGTGGTGAAGTTACTAGAGCAATAAAATTAGATGTTAAATCACAAGATAATTGTGTATACAGAAAAATAAATAAATAAAATCAAGCATGAAAAACTGCGTCTGCATTACCCATGTAGGCCTTCAATCGAGAAAAAAAAAAAAAAGTAAAAAAGGGACTTATACAGGCTTTATACACCTCTTTCATGGTATGAAATGAGTGGATTTGCAGGTGTGTCACTTCACTTCTATCTCACAGACTGTCATACATTAGTGCTGTTGTGTTGTGGTTGTGCTGATTTACTCCAGCAGCTGACAATAATTTTTGGTATACTACAGATCTCACAAGTTTACGTATACTGCGTACTACATACTGAAATTTTGCCAAATCAGTAGGCACTTCTAGTGTAGTAGACGGTTTGGTAAACAGCTATTATATGCAACACCACAGATATCCCGCTAGCATTGGGAGTATTCAGCCTGAGCTTGTTTAATTGTGATTTATTACATCGCTGATGGATTGGTTGACACTTGTAAGGAGACAAGTGCTCATATTGAAGCTGTTCCTGGCATAAAACCAAACCTCACTGTCTAAAGCATGAAGACAGCAGAGATTAAACCATGTTTCAGCCTAAGAAATGAGCCCTTACCTGGTAAGAATACTTTGACACATGCATACATGTACTAAACTAAACTAGGCTGCACCCCCAAGGTCCTCAGTTTACAGGGTCACTGATCACACTGTAACACCAGGAGCTGACAGAGACACATCCACACTACATAGGATTTTAATATGAACAGTGGGGAAAATAAAAAAAATGCAAATGCTCCACCTACTCAGTTAGCAGGCCCTGGCCCCAAAGTGCCTGGACATAAAAAAAGTAGTAACCAAGAGGCAGGACTGTCTTCACAGGTAAATTTGTCACTCCCTAATTTAATCTAGACTCTTAATCCTCTGGTTGACAAGCACATAGTCCAGGAGAGAAGTTCCTTACCCCACAATACATTTGTCTACATTTTATAAAAAAAAAAAAAGTATGCTGTACAACAAATATCCTGTTTCATGTTGCTTGATGTTTCTACTTTTCTTTTCTACTGCGTTATGATATTGAGGGCTATGTTTTTGTAAAACAGTGCAATAAAAAAGAACATTGAAGTGGGTGAAGCTGGCTGTCAGTTGGCCGTCTTACTAGAGGTGATAACACACATCCAGCTTATGTCTCTATTTCCTGATTCTCTTCCTGTTTCTGTGCAAGTGAGGTCAAGCATAAAACAACAACCCTTGAAGGACAAACCATCACAACACTGTAGTTTCCATGTATCATTCACTCGTGTGATGTGCTTGTGGTCAGTTTATAGCCTCATTTTTACACCTCATTGAAACGGGCGTGGCCTTCTAACGTAACCCTCAAGTACATTTACTGCAAACAAAACATATCCGGCAACTTTGACACTTCTTTGCAAAGGAGAGCTGTTTAGATTTTGATTAAAAAAAACATATATACGATTCTTCCACATAGATTATAGCCAAAAAAAGGTTTGAAATGGCATCTTTGAGGCCAATGTGACTCACTTTGTTACTGCTTCATGTCTTTTGATGGTGGTGCGTGAATAGAAGTTTGTTGGTCTTGAAAGTAGTTGACAGCAGCAAAATATCAGCAGAACACGTAGAGGGATGGTGTTTTTGGTGGACTTCTGGGGCCAACCTAACTGCTTTTTTACCTCTTTGATACTCAGAGTTTGAATCACGAGTAAACTCACATGTTCCAGATCCCATTACAGTCTACGTAGAGTAAACAAAATGCAATGCATATGTATATATATTTTTTATCATAAGCTAAAAAGTAGAGCCCTTTTTTCTCTGAGTGAAATAGAAACACATGCATCATAGCTCTGGATTTGAACACCATTAAGTGATTGGTTTTCATTTCTGTTGTTAGGTGACTCATCCAGTGAATGAGTCTGTTGGTAACATCAGCAGGAAGAGCAGCTTACAGAGCTGAGTCTGATCTGTCTTACCATACAACCATATAAGCTACTTCTAGTGATCTCAGTATAAATACTGTGTGGATTGAAATTTTAATTGTGTTAATTTTCTAAAGATTTAGGCCATTTTCAATTCTTGTTTTTCATCCAATGCAGAATCGACAAAGTAGCCGCTCATTACAACTACTCTATTATTTGCACAAATGCAAAAAGATGACTTTAAACAGCTACACAGCATATATAAGATTCTGTTGCTACTTCCTTTTTTGAGATAGCAGTATTAAAGTACTCTGAACTTTGAGGGTGCAAAGCAGAAGTTAGGACATTCAAAGTGAGTAAGTCCAATGAAAAAAACAAACAAAAAACTTTCACACCTCAGTGTATAGCCAAGCCGCAACAAACCCAAAGTTTCCATGCATCATTTGGTTTTATGTGTCAACTATGAATGCATGTTTGTCTCGGTGCATGTGTGGTCAAATAGCTGACCACAAATGAAAACAGTTTGATGCGAGAGTTGTTCTACAAGGTTAAAAAAAAAAAAAAAAAAGGACCCACACACAAAGTGAACTCAGGCAACCCAGAGCAATAGAAGCCTTGGTGGATTAAGTTTCTTTTTCTGATCAGCTTTGTTTTGTTTCTCACTTTTTCTCTTATGCCCCAAATCATGCATGCAAACATTAGCATTGCTGTGCTTAAGCTTGGCATTGATGTGAGAACACGAGATTTTTTTATCTTCTATCTCCGGTTTGGCCTTCCTTAATTGACAACCACTTACAGGAGAGCATAGGGTGCTATAAACGTAATGACGTTTATCACACCCTTTTTAAAGTTTGTGCTGCTTAGCGGTTGTTGCTGTCAGAAAGAGGAGGTGCTTCACATTTGTCGGTCTGAAACTGATCTTTCTAGCCTCAACAGTGGTAGTATGATGTGACTTTGTAGATGAAGTCTAAACAGCTTTCAACTTTAATGTCTTTCCTGAGTGACAGTGCTCACAGTTCTTTGTTCTCAGTTTGAGATGAAGGTCTAGTCACTTGCAATTGGTTGAAAACGAAAATTGATCAAAACTTTTAACCAGGTAGAATTGTCAGTTACACAGCATTTCACTTTTAACATGAAAAAAAAAACAAAAAAAAAACACGCACACTATAGTGACTGCTTTATTCGCTTACTTTTCACTGTTACATGTAGCATCTCTGTTTTGGCCATTTTGTTTATGAGCAGTTCACATAATCTAATACAGGGGAAAATCAACTTAAAACAAAAGCTAGGGTTCATCCACTTTAATTATGTGGATATTTGAAAACTATCAATACATTATTAAAGCTTCTCTTTGAACATTAAAAGCAAAAAACTTTTTATTAGTTTGTTTCAATCATAGAGCGAGCACAAGTGTAGCTTTCTCCCCCTGATTACACATCCTGTTGAGGTCGTGGTGAGCTCTGCTCCGTGCAGACAGTCAGTTTGGTCAAAGAACTGAGAAACAAGCTGTTGCATGAGGTTTAGATGGAAACAGAAGCACTGAGGACATCACCCACCCCCCATCCCTCTCTCTTTGGCTCTCTCCGTCTCTGTCTGTTCTCTCTCTGTCTCTCTCTCTCTCTCTCACACACACACACACACACTCTCTCTCCATCAAGTGAATTATAATTTGAGCAGTGGCCACTGTCAGGGCATGCCCATAGATTTAGCAGCCAGTACCCCTAAACAGCTTAACCCCAGCTGGTACCAACCCAAAATCTCAAGATATGATTGGCTTTATCCTTTGTCTGCTCATACTTCAAAATCACTTCTTTCTATCACTTCTGTTTTAAATCACTTCTTAAAACAATAATTTTGCTATTATTGCAAATGACTGGTACTGTAAATTGTGGCGTTGTGGCACGATAGAAACACATGAGTGAGTACATGCTGAGTCTGTTATTGGCAGGACAAAACTGAAACACACCATGCACATGTGCATAAATGTGTTCTTTTACACAGCGGTGGGTAGGAATAGCTGTTATCACAAGAAATGATGCTTTCTCACATATTGCAAGTGTGCACGTGACTGGGTTGTGATTTTGAAAGATACCACTGTGTTCTAAAAGTTTGCATTTTCAGCTGTTTGAAATGATATTTAGATTAAACTGAGCAGCCAAAATGAAAGAAAGATTTGCTAAACTCTGTTTGATAAGTTCACAGATCAACACACTGACTGCATACTGCATTTTCTATTAATTTACTTCATTTTTGCAGCAAGTATCCTGCCCAACCTGTGAATAGGTTTAGACCAACTGTTTCTCAATTTGTCTGAATTTTACTACATCAAAAAAAATTCCTCCATTCAGCTCTTAGCCATGCGAAATTGAGATGCAACCCATTTGAATCACTGTGTAAAACACAGTCATGCCACTTATGTAAGTAAATGAGACCTCAAAAAGGATCACATCTGCTGAATTTGGGGGGAGGGTCACTTTGTTTATTTCAACCAATTACTCTGGTCTCTAGTTTACAAACTGCGATATTTACCCGCCCAGATTTTCCTTTAGGTGGCTGAACATCAGTGGTGCAACAGTGTAACGGGGGCTTTACCACAATGATCATCCATCTGACTGCTTTGATTCTGCTGCGGACTTTATGTAAGTGCAATTTGTTGTAACTTTGAGCATACACAGTGAAAAACTCACGTTTTGATGACATTATGTAAGAAAGTGTTTACTATTCCCCATTTTTTATGTTGTTTTTCTGTTCTTTTTCAACTCTTTTCCAGCTCTGGTTCAACCAGTGAGAATCTTCACCTCATCTCCACGCGTGAGGTTCATGTTGCCGAAAATGTTACTTTGAAATGTCAGATCCGTAGAACAACCAAATCAAGTTACTGGCTCAAGCAGGCTCATGGATTTATGGACCAAACCATGGCTACACTCTGAAAGGACACATGAACATTAATTGAACCATTTAATGATTCCCATTTTCAAATAAGAAAGGAAGATGATTATCTTTTGCTCACCATTAAAAATGTCACTAAAAAAGGACGAGGCCACATACTTTTGTCAACACGAAACAACATTTTCATCAGATTTCACCAATGGCACTCAATGAATGAATCGTCTCTCCAACCAGAAGTGAACAGAAGAAAATGTGTTTACCTGTCTCAAGGGGAAAATACTGTTTTGATGTCCAACAAAGCAGTCTATTTGAATCTCAAGGCAATAAATTGATGTTAATATCAATTATATTCCTCATACAAGTTAACTGTAATTAATTTATACAAAAGTGTATTTTCTGCCTGCTGAACTAAACAAAGAATATAAGTGTGGTCACTTACACTTCAGTTTTACTGTGAGGCCAAACATTAGTGTTCACCTCCATGTGGAACCAAACCAGTCATTGGTTGCAGTGAAACACTGACACGCTCTCTCAAGAGCCCCTCACAGTCACTATTGACTCACCCTCTCTCTGTGGTTGAGAAACACTTCAGCAGGAAGAGCTCAGCAGAAAACCAGCACAAAGCTACACAGTTTAACATGCTGTTTTAGTCTTCAAAGGCTAGAGGGCAGTAGAAGAGTATCTCTGAAGAACTTTGAAAGCATGCCACTCCATTGCTAATGAGGGATCCTTTGTTTGCTCAAAATAAAATGCAATTAAAAAAAGAACAGATTCTTGTTTGGTGCACTATAATGTATTTATACATCAGCATGTCTACCGTCTCTCATCAGACAATCTAATGAAGTATGGGAAGTTGTTCAATGTGGTTTGGCTGCCAAACAGAGGTGTGATTCACAGGGTTGTTTTCTTGTTTTGCTCTGTCTTTAAGTATCAAGCTTGCTACTTTTTTTTTTTTACAAAGGAGGTAACAGACTGCACCTTATTGTCACTTTAATACAACACTGCAGAGAAGTGTTAACGCTGAAGAAGGTTCAACACACTCACACTCTTAGTCACACTTCTGTTGGCCTTTCAGGGTCTAAGGCTTTGATACACAAATACAAGACTCAGACGTCAGAACGGCTGCTATCAATTCCAGATGTGGTTTGCGATGCTCATAAATGCAGGACAAAACATTATTATTATATTTAATTTAAAATCTGAAACTATTGTCAAATATTCAGCCAACAATTTGTAGTTGTATGTGTATTAAAAGTTTACAATGCTGCTTCTGAAGCAAAAAAGTGACTTCTCAGGTCTTTGAACTTAATATCTCTGTAATGTAACAGTTGAGTACAGTAATCCAGTTAGCTATAGACAATATACCTAGTTTTTTTGTTTGTTTGTTTTTTTGAAAACTGTCTTGTCTTTCACTTTGTCTCCTGAGAACTTGTTCTCAATGAATCTACTTTTTTTGTTTGTGTTTTCATGTCAATTCTTTTTTGTTTCCTGTTTTGCTGTGCAGTCCTTGCTCCTTTTCTTTAATCTCATGGCTTTGTCCAGCATTTATTAATTTCACCTGTCTTGTCTCTTGTCTTGTGTTCAATTTACCCTGTCTATTTAGTTTCTGTGTCATCTCCTCTTTGTCAGTTCATCCACTTAGAGTGTTGCAACAAACATAGAGGATGACCCCAACTACAGAAACAGTGAACTCATTTACTTAACAAATTTAAAAATCCAAGAACTCTTGGACTAGAAAACACATGAGAGAACATGGCGCTGTGAGGAAGATGAAAAACTGGGATGAAATAGATATGCAAGTACATGAGGTAAAACTAAACTGACACAAGGAGCTGGCAAGTTGCTTAACTTTGACTAACTTCCTGAATCCTTTTGTACCATTTCTTTTTTTTTTGCACCTTTAACTTCACAACACATCCTGTTGAAGCGGGTCTATTCTGAGTCAGCAGCCTTGGTGGCTGGTCATAAAGGTGATAAAATAGCCCACCACAGCCTACGTCTGTTTGCATGTGGCTTTGATTAGAGCTAGTTGTGCAAACGGTCTTTACAGAGAAGCAAGAACTTAACAGAAAGCTCATAAAGTATTAGCACATGCAGAGGTGATACATTTAAAGTAAAATGCCTAAGCACATCGAAAGCCACTGCTTCTCTGGTGTGACTTTTAATATTTAAAACTAAGTTAAACTTACATACCTGATAAAAGCTTAAGTTAATGCTGTAAAAGGCCTGATTGCTTTATCAGTCACATAACAGTCGTGATCTATTTGAAGAGAAGAAAACCCTATAAAAACAGGTCAACCCAAACCTCACACTATATCCTGTTTGAGCCCATAGTCAGAGCTTCTCTGAGTGAAACACTTTAGTGGTTGGTGAAAAGAAAAGAAAAGGCCGACCACATACACTCTCTTTGTCAGTGCAGCACTTGCTTGTGGCTTTGCTTGTTGTAATTTAGGCACATTGACTGCATTTACAGAGTGCTGTATGCTGTAAGCAAGGAATGAAATTAGGATTTTATAAAAAAAAGTCAAACTATTTGTTATCTTAAATGATAATCTTCCTCACAGGCAAGTTATCTTTGTGACCACTCAGCATGGGTAACAGTGAACAGAGGGGATTTATTAGTGTTGATGGCACCAGGACACTTGCCAAAAACCTAGACTCTGACTTATGGATATATTTTCTGTGACATCACCCATTTGTTCCTGAAACCTTGCTTTGAAGCCTATTGTGGGTGCCATGTTGAAAGTGCTGGTAATATTTAATGACTCTGTGAGACACACAAGTGAAGTCGAGGCCTCCTAATGCTACTTAAAGTGTGCCTACCTGTTAGTCAAGAGTTAATTTGAAAAACTTACTCTAATATCTTCTAGTTTTCTGAGTCATAAAGAAATCTGAAACTCATTTGATTTTGTAAATCATTGTTTTCATTGTACCAGGCTTAAAAATGTTAATTTTTGCTTTTGCTTACTACAACGTCAAACTAAGTACTCTATCTGTCTCTCTGTCTCTCTATTTCTGTCTGTATCTCTCTGTCTCTCCGTCTCTCCCTCTCTCTCTTTGCATCTTTCGACTTCTCCCTCTTCCGCTCTCTCTCTCTGACCCCAACACAGTCCAGGCGAATGTCTGTCTAACATGAGTCTGGTTCTGTCTGAGGTTTCTGCCCAGTAAAGGAACGTTTTTCCTTGCTATTATAACTCGCTAAATGCTGCAGAGTGTCGTACTTATGGTGGGTTAAGATGAGATAAGACTTCTGATCTTGTCTTGATGTTGGGTCTCTGTTGATAATAAAAGCTTTATAAACAGTAATGTTTTTGGAAAGTGTCTTCAGAAGCTTGGGAAAACTCAGGAAGGGGACTTGGGGTTTGTTTTTTTGAAGTAGCGGCAAAGATGGTTTACTCAGGAGGGAGAAAAACCTTTAGAAGAAGAAAGAAGTCAAACCAAGTTTCCCATACCATCATAAACACTGGAGTATTATCCACATCATCTCTCAGAATCCTTCACCTCCATTGCACTGTTTTCCGTGCAAGAGACGATACAAACAATTAAACCTACAAAAAATGGGACAATTGCTGGTTTAGTGAATCGAGGCCATTTGTCTGTGTTTTTTTTTGAGAACGGAGCCAATCACCATGACCTGTACTCGATCACGTTGTGGTGAAATCTAACACGTTTCTGGGGAACTTCAGTTGTGCAAGAGAAGAGTGCGGTTCAACAATGATCGGAAGACTGGCTGCTTTGATTCTCCTTGGTTCAGTGTGTAAGCAGAATTTTTGTGTACTTTCACAAATACGATTTATTATTCAAATAATTTAATCAAAACAGTAATAACACACATTGGGGATGCTGATATTTTCGTAATCTGCATATACTGTACCTGATCTATCTGGCACATGTTTGATTTTATCTCTCTGTTCTTTCTAAACTCTCCATTTTTTATTCCTTTAGGTCAAACCAAAGACATGCCTCAACCGTTTTCTACAACTTTGGTTGAACCTGGAGATAATGTAACAGTGACATGTCTTGTCACTAGCAATGAAGCCGGTTTATTAAACTGGTATATGGTGAAGTCTGGATACATGGTTCTGACAGTTGCAGCAGGCAGTTTTAACAAAGTTACCCTAGACACACTTTTTGACAACTCAAGATTTACAATCAAAAAAGTAGGGAATCTGTTCCTCCTCATGATAAGAAATATAAGCAAAGAAGATGAAGCAACATACTTCTGTCAAGCTGGAACTCCATACACAATGCAGGTTGTTAATGGCACAGTTTTGACTGTAAATGGTAAGTATAATCAAGTCTGATTACTTTTTCTGTATTCAACGAATTTCGACATGAAGCTGACTCTAATGTATATCACCCAGATCATAAAAATAACCAGAAATCAGTCTACGTGAAACAACAACCTCAGAAACAGTCGGTCCAGGAGGGCGGCTCAGTGACTCTCCTGTGTTCACTTCTCTCCAAGCACAAAGAAACCAGAGCCCAGTGTCCAGGTGAACATGATGTGTACTGGTTCAGAGCTGGATCAGGAGAATCCCATCCAGGTGTTATTTACACTCCAAGCAATCACAGTAGTGAAGGAGCAACAAGAAGCTGTGTCTACACTTTGTCCAAAACTATCCAGGACTCCTCTGATGCTGGGACTTACTACTGCGCGGTCGTCACATGTGGAGAAATCCTGTTTGGTGAGGGAACTAAAGTGGAGACGGGTAGGTTTTTTGACGTTATTTTGATCTCTTTTTCTTTTTTTCAAATTACTAAAGCATAACCTCAGACTGTGTCCAAGAATTGCAGTTTTTAGCATTTAGCCATGTCCTGGTTAACAAGTACTTTCATAAAGTTTAGTAACAATAAGTGAAAAAAACAAAAACAACACAGTTTAAACCTTTTATTTGAAATCACAGAAAATCAATTTGTCAATTTTTCAGGCTGTTTAAAGGTAATTCCTTGCAAACAAGTATAATTTATTGTTCTTCTATCAGGATTGAAACTTATGCCTGAAATACGTGAGACATATCTGTGGTCCACGAATGCACCGTTGCATGTTCACTGCATTCATCAACTCACACCGGCTCCGTGTTCATTCACGTGGCAAAGGGCAAGAAGGCCCCGTGCTTCCCACTCCATTGACAAGTTTCTCTTCTATCATGTTGGGCTGTAAGACTGCAAACCTGTTGATTACCGACATGTCTCCACTCCTTTTGTCATTTTGTTGTCATAGTGAAGACATATGTGATCTAATTTTGACTCAGTTTGTTTTATTTTGAATGTCACAGGCTCGTTTTAGTGGCTTCATAACCAGTCACTCCTTAAACTGCAACACTAACATGTTGTCTGGGATAAGTTGTTCAAAAATAGACAACAGCAAAACAGTTTCTGTCCAGTCATCAATTAAACAATATTGCTCTTTGTTTCACCTTTCCCATCAGTTGATAGTGGGTCATTTGTTTCATAGAAAATCACAAGTAAGTTGATGCTGATTCAGCTCAGTGGGTGGAGCAGGTCATGGAAATCTAAATGAAGCACAGACTTCTAAACTTTTTTTGCTGATAAGTTCTAACAGGACTCTCAGCTGAAGGATGGACCCCAGCTGTCATTATCCTCGGTGCACTGCTGGCTCTTTGCATGATAGTGATTGCAATCCTGATCTTCTCCAGAGGCTAAAGGTACATTTTTTTAACAATGAAATTAAACAAAGATGAAACTTTTATCTTGTGTCATTTCCCTGATATCAAATATCTGTCTCTCAAGGAAAGTGGCACTGGGGATTTGAACAACCCTCCCACTGGATTTATCAACTGTGAAAAGCAAGGAAACATTTGATTATACTCTTTTTTAAAGAAAACAGGATAGATATTTCTGCTGCTCTTTGAATGCATCTTGAATCTTTCCTGTCTCTGAAAAATATGTCTGATTGGAGAAAATCCATGTCAATTAAAAATAAACATTTTGGTTTGCCTGTGTGACTGACTCTATGTTCATCATTAATCTGCCTCTGCATTTACCTCCATCCTTTCAGCAAAAACTGAGCATTGTTTTAAAACCTGCTTTGTGGCAACAAAATATCTTTCTCTTCACTTCTTGAAGACTGCTTCTTTTCAGGGTTTGTAAGGATGGTGGGAACAATTTACGGTAATTTTTTACAGGAGATATTTCAGTGCAGGCTCATAAAAAGTTCAGACACTGTTTTGTCTGGCAAACATGGTGAACAATTTAAGACGTGGTGTCTTCAAAGAATCTGTCTGTGGTTTTCTGTTTGTCTTCAGAAACTGTTTGTTAGAGAGGAAGAGTGCTACTCAGACAGTAAAATAGGTGGCCAAAGCAGCACTTACAGCTGTGGTTTTCCTGCACATGAGAACATATTAACACTTAGATCTCATGCACTTAGACTGCACTCTTTATCGTAAGTGGAGACACCAAAACTCTTACTCCACAATATTTTAGGAATTTAAGAACCATGATGGAAAAATGCAATGATTAAGGATACCATGTTTGGAAACAAGATTTATTCAGTAACATCAACAACAACACAAATGCATTGGCAGAGTGGCACATCACATATTCAAAACTGTGATCCTGGTTGCTAATTTCTTACGTTCTTTGAAACTGTAGAAAACCACATTTTGAGATCATGGAAGGGAGACAAACCTATGTAAATTTAGACTAAATAATTTTAGGCAGTTGATTTAAAACTCTAATCCCAACCAAAAGCATTGACAGCAGCATAGATCCTCTCTCTATCTGCCGATCCATCTCTTGTTCCACCAGCCCTCGTTTCCACCATGGTAAAAATGGCAGCAGAATAAATCCCTGTATCTTCATTTCTCTGTGGAAAATCCATAAAATTTACAGAATGAAAAATACCACTCAGAATAAATCATAAATGGTAAAAGGGTGATCTTACCTCTGAAATCTTTTCTGCAACATTTTCTTTCAGATCGACAGCTGCTGCAAAAAAATATAATTGAGAATACAGAGGGTTGAAAATCAAAGATGTGCTTTAACACCAATGATATAAAAGTTCACTACAGAATGTGTTATACACTGAAGTAACTCTTCTTACCTTTCTTTCCACAAGGATCAAAACAGTTTTTCTTAATGCAGTAGATGGAAAACGCCATAACCACACTTGTAACCAAGACCCCACAGAGCACAAGAATAATTATACTGACTTCGTGTAAAACAGCATGTGAAAAGTCAGGTACTGGAACATGAAAAGAAACAGTTACAATCAGTACAATTTTAACAACACTGTGCTCACTCTTAAAGCAAATGGTTTTATTCCATTAACTAACAAGACTTAAGAACTAGCAGGTTTTCAAACTTATATTTCCAAGTGTCCTAATAATTCATGACAGGGGGAAGCATACTCTTGTCAAATGTATGAGGAAAATAGTTAATTGATACTATTGAAGCAGTGCGACACAGAAGGTGAAAAACTGAATGTCTTTTTCTTTTTGTAGAGATCATCAATTCTTCATTTCCACTTGTTAAGCTTCAAAATGTTTTTGTCTTGATTTCAAGTCAGGAGCAACAAAAAACTATTGTGCGCAAAGCTTCTGCCAGCAGAAAACAATCCAAATGAGTCTGACATGATCCTCTGATCCTCTCTATCGGATTAAATTCCAAGGGTTGGGCAAGTTATCCTGATCAAAGTGTTGATTTGTTTCATTATTCTGATCAGGCAAGTTTTTTTTCCTATTGTGGGTTGATAAGAGGTGGTCATATAAACCAACCTGTTGAGGAACACGGGTTAATTTCATGCTAATTCAGGTGCACTGGATTGATGTATTAACAAATGTAAATCTTTTATTCTGAGCTTTAGATGAAAATTCTTGGTGATTGTTAACCTTAGGTCCAGTTTTGTCGATAAAAAGTCACTCCATTAACGTTGTTACTTTGAGTAAAATGTCTCTCTTTACACTAATTCAGCTTACCTATCAGGGGCTGATCACGCAAACACTGGTGTGACGATGGACTAAAAATGAAACAGTTGTCAAACAGATTGAAGATTGGTTTACCTTCAACGTCCAGTCTGGTTCCATTTCCAAATAAAATCTCCCCACATGTGGCCACAGCACAGTAGTAATTTTCAGGGTCAGAGGAGCTGACGTTCTCAGAGAAATGATAAACACAGCTATTTGGAGTTGTCCGCTCATCATGTTTCTTGTCACATTCATCCTGTTTGTTTCCTTCGGCGTAGATGATGGTTCCATGCGATTTGTCTGATTTGACTCCAGTCAAGTGCACACTGCGATCACTCGGACAGGCTGAGTCAGTGAGGACTGAACACTGGAGACTTATTGAGTCCTCTGAGCGGACAGGGTGAGAAACCGTCGGCCACTGAACAACAAAATTTGATGTTCTCTGAATGTTTCCTATGAATACAAACAGTGAGGAGACTTATGAACAGTGAGGTTCAAGGAGGACAAACTGTTAAGGATAAAGCTCAGCGACATCAAAAGACACTGACATTATTAGGCTAAGAGATGCATTACCATCTAGAGACAAAAATGTGGCGCTCCAGCTATCTTTGCTCCAGCTCATGATAGCACAATGATACATCGCCTCATCCTCTGGGATTGTTTTCAGAATAGTCAGAGTGCACACATCTCCGGTATGGTTCACATCGAAACGTGACAAAGGAAACCCTTTTTCAAATGTAGGTTTTGTGGTACCTTTCATAAGAGTGGTGATTAACACAAGAGTATCATCAACACGCTGTTTGTACCACTTGATCCGTGCGTTGCTGTACTCAAAACTAGGCAAGATACATGTTAAAGAGGCAGGTTCACCAAGTTGAACTTTTGACATCGAGATCCTTGAGTCTGAATGAAAAGAGAGATAATAGGTTGTTTGAAGTTAGTCAGAGTTTTATTTTCAAGTGAGAACTATTCATAGCATATCTGCATCAATAAACTTTCAACTCAAAATATTCAGATCGGAGTTGGATGCAAATTATAAAGAAAATTAACCCCCATAAACTAACGTGACTTACACCCTTGGTGGAGAAGAAGCAGCATGATCCCAGAAAAGCGCCACATAATGTTGCCTCAGACCAAGATCTTTGTTGAAGAGAAATGAGATGATATCAGGAAAAGACAACCTTCAAAAAGCTCACTTCCTGTCATGCTGTTCTCATGAGATTTGACTTTTGAGGTCTTGTGGTGAGCTAAAGCCAACCTTTTTTGTGACCGTTGAAGAGCGAGTAAAGCAGCCTTCAAATGAGTCACCTCTCCTAAAGTGGAAATCTAAGATTGTAGGAATATTACCACCTTTTTCAGACTAGATCATGTTTACATGCTGATGGTAGAAGGTTATAAGATTGCACTTATCGCTGTCTTTCAGTGAGTACTAAGATGACCTCGGGTGTTGTAGTTCTTTGAGTGTCCACTTGAGGCAGGAAACCACATGAACACCCACTTTGCAGTTGAATTGGAAATTTACAACCAGACAACTTGGTTTACAACCTGGCTCATGAAACAGTTGTGGTTTGAATAGTTGATTTCTTTATGCATTTGCAGTCTGGGAGTGGTGGTTGATGGTTGTTTGGGGTGAGGGGGTTCAGAGTTATGTATACATTTATTTGCATGATATGTTGAATTGGCTCATCACGGGACTTTTTCTGCAGATGCAGTGTAGCTGTTTGCAAAGAGGCCAAAAGCTGATCTCAGATTGTCTGCTTCTGGGCTGACCACAGGTTAGATTGTGTCAACAAGTGTCACATTAAGTAGGACACCAGTGAAAAGCATACCTCTGTTTCAGGCAAAAAACAACTAACATGCTCTGTGTACAATACCACAGTCACCAAAAATGTGACAACCAAAACTACTGCGAGCATTTAACCCACAAAGTGCACCAGACTTAAAACTACCATTTCAAATCATGTCAGTGCAGAAGAAAATGATGTAAGCAGCTTGTCTGAGTTTATTTGTGAATGGGTAATTAGAGGCACAGAAAGCTTTTCCCCTTTCCTTTTACATGTTTTGCTTTGCTGTTTTACTCCTTTCAAGGATTATTTTAAGCTTGAGCTCATTTTAAATGGTTAAATGAACCATTGCATTTTATTATTTTTACAAATTTATGATGAGTCTGCAGTTCCCCTTCCAACCCTCTATCTCTGTCACCTTTGACATGATCAGAAATGGTTCCAGTAGATTGTCGTATTTTTTTGTGGAAATACGGGAAGTAATGTCATGTACAAAGATACAAATATTTGTTAATCAAAGTACAGATTGCAGAGGAAGCCTTGACCCAGATGGAAAGCAAATGTTTCTCTTATCCTTATGTGACCAGACAATAAACAAACAAGTATGATGCACTTTACTGGAAATAGTCTGACAACAGAAATGCCTGTATCTTATGTAATTTTAGCAGAACATTCACAGGCTCTCATTTAAAATAATATAATAAAAATTAAAATCTGTCTTCCTGAATGTGCACAATGGATGTAAATGCGCTTTTAACCCTCTTAACCCTTCGCAGTTACTGATTAATTTTTACTCATTGTGGTCTCATTTCTCTCAACATGGTGAAGTCCTGCATCTCTACAGATTCAAGAAAACCACGGCTTTAAGCTGGTGTAACTCAATTATGTCTTTATTCAGTGAAACAAAATTCAAAATATATAGAACACAAGAAAAAGATAAATTGATTATCTCAGATTTTGGCCTTTTAAAAATTGAAAAATAAGGAATTTGTGTACACGACATCAAAGTGTAATATTTAATATATCATTATTAAAAGGTATTCAATTTTAATAAACTTTTTATAGTCAATACTATTTCAAATATGTGCACAATTTGAAGTCTATCATAACATGTCATCATGTCAACCTGAAAAGCAGTTTCTGTCAATAATGAGTCAAAGTGCTCTGCCCTAAGCAGAAATTTTATGCCTACTAGACAAAATCATGGGATGCAAAATTCAGAGGATTTTAGCTGAAAATTAGATTTTTTTTCTGTTTATTTTCAAAGAAGACATGAGAATCAGAGCTAAGGCAGTAAAATTTTCACAGCCTGTCAGGCCAGTTTAGAGACATTGCTAACATATTTTGTGATATATTTAGGTTCCATTGGAGACATGATAATCTGACAATTACACCAGTTATTTTTTGATTCATTTTTTAATTTTTCCCAGTTTTTGGATTAGACAAATGGTCATTTGAAAATTAGTGAGGTTTTTTTTGCTCCTGGAATTCAGAGGGTTAAACAGCGAGAAGACTTTGTTTGTTCAAAGACATGAAGCCAAGAATATTACATAATACCAACATTTGAGGATAATATAAGTTGATAATATGAGAGTGCAAGCTGTGACAGAAATATAATCAATCAATTTACTACGCCAATATTATGATTTCTAATATTTATCCTGGCTCCACCTTTGAGATGTTTTCTATCACCTTTGGACTTTTGGACCTTTTGACAGATAGGTATTGTGATAATGATTTGATAAAGATACCTCTTGTCACACATTCAGCATAAGTTTTTTATTCTCCTAAGATGTTGCACCTGAATAGTTTTGATGATCCTGTTTTCCATCACCGTTTAATGCACATGACTCTAAAATAAAACAGACTTAATGGAAGCTTTCAGCTGTATTTTAATTCAAGGAAAGTGTTATGCACAGCTTCGACTTGATCAGTTTTCGAGATGAACAATGTCTCTTCCAAAGTGCACAGGAAAGCCGCCTTCACACCTGATGGCGATCTTCCTGGTGCGAGCTTGACCACGGTAATCACAGTGAGGTCGCCGGGCCCCCTGGTTTTTCAGTGAGCAGACAACAATTGAGAAAGGTTGGAGACTTTTGGTCAGGCCCCCAGTTGTGGGCTCTCCTGCAAGTCCACAGATGGTTTTGATTGTGTTGGTGTTGGCCTTGATGAAGGTATTAGTCTCCTTGCACAGATTGCTGTCAGTTTCAGTGATGTCTCGACTCTGTATTTCTGCATTGCATCGACTAGCACTCATATCCCCTTTGACGTGCTGGTTGATGAACTTTCTGTATCTTTCAGACACATTGGCATCTGTGCAGAGCACAAGAGCAGAAAGCAAAATCGACACAAGGATCTTCATGATTTCCTGTTGAAGAGAAGATATAAAAGATGGGTGGAGCGTGGGTTTATACCAAACAAGAATCTTTTCAGATTGGCTGCACAGGATTGAAGGCAAATTACAACATTTATGTATTCATTTATGCAAACAGTAATAATATGCAAATAGTACAGGGCTTCATAATAACTACTGTATTTTTTCATGATATGATTTATAAATTAAGATTTGAAGAAGCCAGTTAATACTGCAGCACTGGGTTCCCTGCAGTGGCAGATACCAAAATGAATATACAGAATAAAAATATATAAATATGCATATATGTAGTTACCAAAAATCAGTTGTTGACAGCTGAACAAAAAGAAAGAGGAGAGATGCACAAACCTTTTCAGAATGAAATAAACACCAACAGATACTTTCCCTCTTTGCCCCTGCCTTGTTTTTGCAGTTCAACAGGTGGTGATGAAATGTTTTCCCTGGCACTGATTCCTTTTATAAAACTCAAATTGAACTTTGACTCCAGGCCTCAGTGCAGTGGGAGGGGATTCACAATGCATAATTGCTGTATAATGTATCTGAGGATCAACAGGCAGAAATCACATTTAGAAATAAGTTTAGTTACAGGTTGAGTAAATTTGTGTCATGTCTCATCATCCTTGGAAAACATCTGCAAGAAATTTTTCACTTCACTTCCTGACATACCTTGGACAAGACAGGATTCCTCAGAAAACAGAAAAAAAAAAGAAAATAAAAAGTCTACACATTCCTGCTTAAAAGATAACTTCGTGGTTACAGACCCCATAAATCCCAGTTCATGGGGAAATATGCTGCCAAGAATAAAGGCTTTTGAAAATAAAAATCACAAGATTATCTTTTTTAGCTCATTTGCAGTCTTTCCAGTGAAAAAGCACTGCACTTTAAGACCATATGAAGGTTTTCTCTTTTCATGTTCGGCACCAGTTAATTCAATTTAAAGTAATTCACTGACTCCATTATTCTAAATCAAAACTGCATAAGATTTTTCCCACAATCTCCTCTTTGTGTGATCATTGTAAATCTGCTGAGGACTCTCTGTCCCACCTTTTTTTTTTGGACATGCCCAAGAGTATACTTTTGGTGTGAGATATTTAACTGGTTTTCTGAAATGAATGGCTGTGTGTTTAAACTGGACCCTGAAATCGCACTGTTTGGGTTTTCTCCATCATGACATAACCAAAGTCTCTCTGTGCAGAGTAGCATTATGTATGGTGAGGTTGTTGCAAAGAAAGGGATATGAAATCTTTAGAAGTCTGGCACTTTACCTCAATTCAAGACCTGGCTAAACGACCTCACAACGAACAATTCTTTAAATATTTGTTTTAAAAGATTTGTGTTAGTGACTCATTGTTGCATAATGTCTTAAAATGTAAGCCCTCCTTCGTTTTTTTGTCTTTCTGTCTTATGTATGAAATTTTTAACAAAAATATGTTGAAAAAAACATACCATAGCATCTTAACCAAAGTTAAACATAGTTTTTTTTTTTGTTTTTTGTGGGTTTTTTTTTCAAAAATCTCCTGTCACAACCATGGAAAGGGTACTCTTGCTTTAATTTCTGGACTTTTGATCATACATACAGACAATAGGTAAAGGGATGCTTTGGGTATTGCATACACACATACGCCATGGACACAAGAACACACATACATAAAATACACAGTCTGCCTTGTGGTGCCCAAGCCTTTGTGTGTGTGTGTGTGTGTGTGTGTGTGTGTGTGTGTGTGTGTGTGTGTGTGTTCATCATTAGTGATAAATAACACCTCAATCTCTGAGGTATCGTCCCAATCAAAGGTGTTAAAAGAAAAGCTCCAAAACAAACATATCGTGTAATACACTCACATTAGCTACTGATGCAATAATTGCCTAAAGGAGATTTATTCATCAAATCCATAGAGAATTTCAGAGGGGTGGGGGGACCATTACACTCACATCGTGCACGTCCCCAAGAGAATGAAAAATGAATGACATCTTTTGCAAATGTCAATCCCTCTCATTTTCCTTCTCATTGTAGAAAAGAGGTAAATAACTATCAAAGAAACCCTCGAACAAACACGGTGACAACTGAAACACTGTCAGGTTGAGATATCCAACCCCAACTGGAATTTCAAGGTTCCTGTCAAGAAATTGTTCAATCCACCAACATCATTTGCTTTTTTGCTTAACGATTTCCTTAACCATTATTTACCTTATGCTGGAGTGGACGGACCTTACATCAACTGTTCTGTCCCAGCTATTTCAGCTTAGCAGATAAATGACAGTTTCCTAAAAAAAAAAAAAAAAAAAAAAAAAACTCTGATTCAGGATTTTCTTCTTGAAGTTTTAACCTAAGAAGCTAAGTAAAACTGAACACATATGGACATCACTCTTTCTCACAAAAGATTCATACTCAATACATTAAACATTTGACAGCTCCTCAAGAACCATAAATGTTAAAGTAAACATGGTTCCAGCTTGATGCTAACGTATATGGGAAACCATATTGATATGCTAACAGTTAGCACACATCGATATACCTTCTGTCTTTAAAAAGAATTTCAACTTACGCTAAGAACTCTAAATGTTAAAGTACTTACAGACCAATGTTTGCCAAAACAGAATGATGAAACAAAAGTTAAGTGCATGCTCATGGCTGACATAAGCAAAACTGCGGCAAGCTCAAGGTTCCACACAACTTTAAGCATCGCTATAACCACATTAAGACATTGGGTGGCCTACTTCAGTTAATATATGAAACCAAACAATACTTCAACGTCATGTGACATGTAATTTTAACTTATTTTTATTTGTTCATTTACGTCCAAAGATATCCAGATCCAGAGATGAATTTCATATTCATGCAGCCTACTTTTGGAATTGATATTAATAATATCTTAATACTCATCCATAAATGAGACTATGCGGTAAGCCTTGATCCCACATTTGTAAATTTTCATACCACAATTTGAGTTACAGTGCCCTTTAGTGGCCATTATATTGGATGTGACAACCAACCCTGTTTTCCTACAACATTTTGCTGCATTTGAAAAATTGCAATGACAGAGAAAAACCTTACATTTAACATTCAGAAACCTTGAGCAGAACTACACTAATGACAGGCAGCCATCTGCTGAGACAGTTGGAGTATTCACATTTGTACATGTGAGGAAAAAGCTCTATATCAGATCAAACTTTTTAAAAGAAGTCTTTAAAACCTTGCTGTTACATTGACTACTCTGACTTTTATGAAATCAATACTGCATGGGCCCTTTGTATGTGTGAAACATAAAATGCTAGACCTGTGAAGCATCCCTCTACTGAAAGCTAATAATGCCATAAAGTTTTAGTTGAGTAAGTTGAAAATCAGGAGAGAGTTTGAAAGGAGGGGGGAACATGAAACAAATTAAGTTGATGCAAGAAGCGAGGACATAAATCAGCTGTGTAACAGAGTTCTGGGCAGGAAGGTGCCTGAGCTCTGCAGCGCCTCATCTCCTCCTTCTCTGATGATGGAGGACCAGCAGGGAAATGAGCTCTGCTTTCCTCACCTTTTGAACGAGTCCTGCAAAAAGCCTTCACGCCATCAGTCTGGAGTTGAGACCTTCTACTTTCTGACTGTTGTTTCTGTGCTGACTACAACTCTCAACCTGCTGGTCATCATCTCCATCTCCCATTTCAGGCAGAGATATGCGCTTTAGAAATGCATAGAAACTTCTGTCATAGTCACATGTGCAGTCTTAAGACTAGTGTCTTAATCATAAAACATACTTTTTCTTTATAACTTTAACTCTAGTTGCTTCTTTTGTTATAAATTATATTGATATTGTGTTTATATTTATTGTGACAATATTCTCTCACTACAGGCAGCTTCAAACCACCACCAACATCACCCTGCTCTCTCTGGCTTTCTCAGACTTCTTCGTGGGCCTTGTGGTGATGCCAGGTGAAATCATTCAAATGGAAACCTGCTGGCTCTTAGGTGATCTCATGTGTCCTGTGTATCAGTTGGTTCCTTTCATTATCATCAGCGCATCTGCAGCAAACATGGTGCTCATCTCAGTGGACCGCTATGTTGCTATCTGTTACCCTTTGCATTACCCCTATAAAGTCACAGTAAAAAGGATCCAATTCTATGTGTGTGTGTGCTGGTTGTATGCTTTTATTGTGACTATTCTGCTCTTCTATGATAGCCTGAGACAACCAGGCAAAGATAAATCTTGCTATGGAGAATGCGTGTTTCACATTTCAGGTGATATAGACCTTGCTTTTAACTTTGCTATTCCTATATCTATAATCATAGTGCTGTATTTGAGAGTGTTTGTGGTTGCTGCCTCTCAGGCTCGAGCGATGCGCACACACATCACAGCTGTTTCCCTGCCGCGTTCACAGACTGTACAGAGATCTGAGCTGAAAGCTGCCAGGACTCTTGGTATTGTTGTGGCTGTGTTTCTGCTGTGTTACTGTCCATATTACTGTGTTTTCCTCATAGGTGGCAAAATACTAATCGGCTCTACAGCAGAAGTTCTTATGGCTTTTCTGATGTATTCTAACTCCTGTTTTAACCCATTGATATATGCCTTTCTGTACCCGTGGTTTAGGAAAGCTGTTAAACTCATTGTTACATTTAAGGTGGCACAGCCTGGCTCCTGTGACATCAAAATATTATAGGCAGACAGTGTTGTGTTTTTTTTTTCTTGAGGGGAATGAATGCTGTATTTCCAAAATCATCTAAAAAAATATTTTATAATCAAGCAGTTCTTTGACATCAAAAGTTGCTGAAGACCAAGTGTGTGGAAGTGGAAAGAAATTAACAACAAGTAGAATTTAAATTTGCCTCTCTGTTCAGTAGATTATCTGTGTACCTCTTTGTGCAAGCATATTGTGATATATACTGATAAATACAAACAGAAAATAAACAATTTACTTCAACAGGAATTATACCAAACTGTTTTTGTGTTAAGCATCACTCCACAAGTATACACCCTTTCCACAGTAATGGATAAAGAGCAATCAAGTCTTTAGAATACCCAAAGAAAACAATTCTTTTGCAATAATTTGTTTATTATCAACAGCGTGTGATTGGCTTCTGCTACATTGTAGTTTTCTGTGGTCACTGTGAATATGAATGTATCTGAATTTGCTTTGGATGTGCAGTCAATGTTCAGATTTAAGTTTAAATATAGAGAAAAAACAAAAACAAACACTTTTTAGTCCAGCCTTGATCTAAATCAACTAACCCTGCATTAAACAGCAAAGTGAATCAAACTTCCGTGACATTGTTATCTCAAAACTATTATTTTGTTGTTTAAATATATATTGAAACCCCTTTTCATATTGAAAGCCAGACTAAAATAACTAAGCGACAGGTTATTGAAGCTGATGTGTTATATTCTGTCAAGGAAATGCTGCCATCTTCTGGAAAAAAAGTAGGTTGTAGTTGTTTTAACCATGACTCCAGGTGTCTGGACTTTTGTCTCTAACGTGTGCCAACTGTAACAGGTTCCTGTGTCACAGAGACAATTTTATCACAAAGATAAAAATTTTTGTAGCATCAACAAGTTTGAGTTGCCTTTTAGTGTCACATAAGTGCACAAAGTTGTTCGCTCAGCATTCTCAAAAACAACAGGAAAAGCAGGAAAGCTCTCACATTGGTATCAGCTGAAACTTGTGTACAAGATAAGAAATGTGAAAAGAAGAGGGCTGCAAAAGTTTGCTGTAAGCGTCTTCCTCATTTTTTCCCCCTCTCAATCAGGTAAATGATATTTGTTTCAGTTGCTTAAGTTTATTAGCTGTAAAAGTCAGTATGTATTAAATTTAGTTCCTTTAACTTTTGCTTTCTCCCACCTCTACTGTACCATTTCGCTCCACACATCTTCTAGTTGTTACTCAACACTACAGCCCCATGTAACATCACTGTTTTGCAGTTAGAGTTTTTTTCTTTGAAATCTATTTCAGCATTTATGAAGTCTCCCAAACATAGATCAATAGAAAAGAGACTCACCATCATCTTCAACAATCTCAGACTGCACAGCAAATATTTTCTGTAATTATTGAAAAAACAAATCTAAATTAAAGGGATGGTGAGGATTTTTGAAGTGATTTTGAGAAGGTCATATATCGAGGTATATGCTTGACCAAAATCTCTGACTTAAAATGAGATTATCAGCACCAAATTAGGTTACGTCTGAATGTCAATTCCAAGTTTCTCAACCAGGTTGGATGCTTAATGAAGCTGGTTACTAAACTACGGTACACACTTGCAAAGTTTGCTTGCTCTCACCTTTCAAACATCAGCTCTACATCGCTGATAATAAATACATTACATACGTACATTTGTTTGGCTGAGGGGGTAGCTGCAATCATCTTCATACGGAGTCTCCTCACAGTCCCTATGAATTAAACTGAAACCTAAAGAAAAGCCTACTAAAAACATCTTTATGGTTAGTTTGTCATGGTATTTACACGTTACTGAGTTATCTCCATGGGTAACATTGAAGTAACACCAAATCCAGATATTTGAGTTAGATTGGCACTCTAAAGTGTTTGAAACCATTTTGACAAGATTTACTTCAGAGATAATAAAAATCAAAAGGTCCCAGATATAAGCTGTGGGAGGACTGATTTGTTGTTTCATCATCAGAGATGAATCTCCAAAAAACTTAGGCATAGACACGTGTTATAGTTTCAATGGTAGTTTAATTTTAACATTCAACATATGCATCAATTATCATCACTCACATATCCGTGTTTTTGTGAATTTAGACTAGAAAAACGGAAAAGTCTGACATGAATTCATTGATTTTATTCTTATTCTGTTACCAGAAGAGGTCGGTCAGAGAGAGGACAGGAACAGAGCTAAGAAAATATGTGGTGGAAAAGACGTGTGTAAGTACAGGATATGTCTACAGACTCAGGAGGAAGTAGGTGGAGGTAGGAAAGCTGATGTTCCCAGACACGAATAATACTGATCCATTTCAAACCCAGAAACAAGGAGCAATAAAAGACTGTGAAAGTGTGACGATACTTTGCACCTGTTGTAAACAAAGCAATAACGTAAAAGTAAACAATACAGTAGTAGTTACATTATATACTTTTAATTATGTTAGTCATCTATGCAGAGTTTCTGTCAGGTGTGCTGTACCTTTGTTTTTATCAGGGTCTTCTGGGTAAATCTGAAAGTGGACATGTTGAAATGGAAATACTTGTTTCTTTTCAAGCATATCAGAGGCCTGTGTCCACGAACAGCATTTTGTACACTGGCAGCATCTATTCGCTATGTATCTTTTGTATTGTTTTTTTCCTTTTTTGTAAAGGCCTGAAAGCAAAGAGCACTTCCAAACACACTTGATGGTGATCACCAACAGCATTTGCTGGTGGGAAGAGCTCTTAAACTGAGGTTGTGGGCACAGCCAGCTCAAAAAGCTCTGTTGTGTACACACTGAAGCACCTTGCATTATAACATCTGAACTTTATAACAGGGTTTTACTAAACACTGGATGCATCATATATTGTTGAACACTGTGAGAGTAAAAAATGAAATGTGTTTTTTTAATGCTGCAGTTTCACATTCAATACGAGGCTATAAAGTTATGCTTTATACAACACATTGTTCATAAAGAAGGACTGAGGCTTATTTCAGACTGTTTCATGTGACACATTTAACTTGATTTCCATACATCAGGGCAAGATGTTTGATAAAATCATTGTCCTTTTTGGGAACTGACAAAGGCCACAATAATGTCTTATGGGTGTTTTCACGGAAATGGCTGCAACTGCCTCATGTGGCACATTTCTTTACCCATCCAAAACCATCAAACACTCAATAGCACCTGTTGATACTGCAGCAACTTTCTTGAGTCTTCAAATAAAAGAAAGCCTACATTAAGGCACTAAAACCTCCTAAAACGTGATTTTTGTTTTAAGGCAAATAAAGCTTCCTTTGGTTTAATGGCTTCAT